>CAUYSK010072473.1:0-21852 GCA_963575035.1 Avahi laniger | reverse complement strand
TTGACCGGAAGACTTTCCTACAACATAAACAGTTGTTTAATACATATTTTATATGTTATATGTATTATACACTATATTCTTACAATAAAGCAAGCTAGAGAAAAGAAATTGTTATTAAGAAAATCATATGGAAGAGAAAATACATTTACTACTCATTAAGTGGAAATGGATCATCATAAAGGTGTTCATCTTTGTTGTCTTCACGTTGAGTAGGCTGAGGAGGAGGAAGAGAAAGAGAAGGGGTTGGTTTTGCTCTCTTAGGGATGGCAGAGGTGAAATAAAATCTGTATATAAGTGAACCTATGTGGTTCAAATCCATATTGTTCAAGGGTCAGCTGTATACCCAAGGGCTGTCCAGAAAGTATCCAGCCATGTAATATGAAAATTGCATATTAACAATGGCTGGAAACGTTCCGGACAGCCCTCATACATATATGTGTATATATACAACATAGATAGGTGTCTCAATTTAATTACGAGTTATCCCTCAATATGGGATTGTCAAACTTTTTAAGATATGGATGGTTTTCTAGACATCTATTGCTATATAACAAATCATTCCACAATTTAGTGGCTTAAATCAACAACAATCATTTCATCAACTATTCTGGTTTCTGAGGTCAGGAATCAGCCAGGGCCTGGCTGAGTGGTTCTGGCTCAGGTTCCTCCTGTGGTTGCAATTAGAAGGTGGTTGGAGCAGTCACAGCAGGGCCTGATGCAGCTGGTGGCTGTCAGACCTCTCTCTCCCGTTGTGTACTCTTAGAGCCTTTCAAGTGGTCTCTCATGGGCTATTTTGGGCTTCCTCACAGCATGGCTGCCTCAGAACAGTCAGAGTGCTTACATGGCAGCTTAGGGCTCCAAACCAGTGTCCCATAAGAACACTGTGTGACCTTTTATAATCTCAGAAGTCACATAGCATCATTCTACCATAGGGACAAGCCCGACTCAAGGGGAGAGAATACAGAGCCCATGTCTCAATGGGAGGAGTGTCATGGTACATCATAAGAGAGTTATGGGTGGGAGAGATTGTTGTGGATCTCTTTGGAAATACAAAGAGATAGCCAAAGGCAAAGTTTCTGATAGCCACAGATGGCCAAAGGCAAAATTTCTGACTTGATCCTGGATCTATTTTTTTGGTTCAACCTTCCTTGGCATTGATGGAAATACAAGTGTTGTCATGTAGGTCCTTTCCGCCAACTACCTGCCTCTATTAATGTCCAGCTACAACAAGTTAGTACAAAACAAAGCAAAACACACAAAACCAACATGACAGCCAGAGAGGCAAAGATGAAAAAAAATGTCTACGACCAAAGGGATTATAGCTCATCACTGAGTAGCTCTGCTTTGTTTAACAGACAAGGAAATTCAGAAGTCTGGGAGAACACTTGGGTTAAAACAAAACAACAACAACAACAACAACAACGAAACATTTATCAGAATAGCCTTGAATCCAATTTCAATGAGGAGGAAGGAACCTGAGAGGGACCACCCACAATGAACTCACCTTGTACACATCATTATCTCTCATATTTTTCAGATCTTTAAAATGTCTAGAAGTCCTGGGATGTATAAACACTAGGGAGATGTGGTTCAACTAGTGCAAGAGCTAAATACAATAGAAAAATAAAAGAAGAAGGATGTTGCTCACAGTTTAAATGCTCTCATTTTTGTTAAATAGTTTCTTAGCAAGAAGATGAAAAAAACCAAAGCCAACTGTCAGGGCAAATCACATCTCCTGAACCACTTCCTTCTCATCACAGAGCAAGGTGCTCCAACTCCAGGACGAGAAAGCCGCTCTCATGGGGCATTTACAAATGTACTTTGGACTTTGCCACTGTCACTACCATTTCTCAGTTATACTAGACTGTTTCGATTTTTTAAAAGCTGCAGCTCATTTTGCAAATTTTGCAAGTTTAAAATTATTTGCAGGTAAAATTTTAAAATGTAGCTCCATGGAGAAACCTTACAATATTTAACCAATGATTTATTGAGAACCTAATTTATACCCACTACTGGGCTGGACATCACTGTAGATTTAAAAAACAATATTTACTGGTATTTAGGTATGGTCAGTCCCCTTAAGGAGCTGACAGTAGCTCTAAATAGGCAGGTATTCCTTGTACTGTACATTTTTTCTTTGATTCACAATCATAAATATTTTTTAAAATAGAGACTTGGTCTTAGCTTTCTTTGGTAGCTTTAAGTTTTCACCTTGTCATAAACCAAACGGTACTTCAAGGACTTTGCTTTTTCCCAAGGAGCAGCTCTAAAAGAGCATCTCTAAATTATTCTTCCTTGCCCCATATTCAGGCCCTTGATGGCTTCTCCTCTGGAAACTGTATCCAAATGAGCTTTGCTTGGAGCTAGGTTTTTGTTTTCGTTTTGTTTTTGGCTCTCGCTGGCATTTCAGAACGTCTGTACCAGCAATCTCAATGCCCTCCATGGGGTAATAATACATTAAACATCCTTTTTCCTCATCTCACTTATTACCTGAAATTACATGGCACGGAAACAGTAGAAGATCTCTTCACCCTGATAGGCTAATTTTAATGATTAACTGAGGAACCGTTAAAACTTTACATTAATACTCTACTGTCATTATGGAATTAGTAATAACAGCCATGGTTGGGGAGAATTCTAATGAGACCAAAGGGGTTGAGTGAGAGCTGGGCAGGAGCATCTTTGCTTCCAAAGTAGCTGAGGGTTAGCGCTTCAGAACACTGATCATAAAATTTGGCATCTGAATTACTTTTCTGGAGGGGGAGTTTCGAAAATGAATCTTGTGTTCTTTCTAGCCTCTCACTGAAGCTGGGATGGAAACCAAAGACAGGGAGCCAACTTGTACAATATTTCGTTGTTGAGAATGACAGCAGCTCGTGTTGTATGTCACATATGAACGTGGACTAAACAGGCCATGCAGCTGCTCAGAGTCAAATCTTTAAAAATCTGGGACTTCAGAGAGATGGGAGGAAGACCACGGAACATGTGGGGTTCAGTTGCTGTTTTTCTGAAAGCTTCTTAGATAGATTACATCAGGAGTGTTCATCCAGTGATTGGTGTAGGAAGGGATTTAAGCCTCAAAGAGTGGCTGAAGAAGAGGGTCTTAAAGTTGCTTCCCACTGGGATTTTTATACTTTTTACTTTTAGCTCTTGGACCCCTCTTCCATCTTCCCAGTCCTCAGTCATGGCCTATATCCATCAGTGGAGGAAAAAAATTATGTTTCCAATGAGATATTTTTATGGCTGTTGGTAGCAGAAACTTTTGGTGCTTCTCCTTCTTCTTCTTAGCCTACCCCAACTCCAAAATTTCCTGTTGGAAGCACTTGTGACTCTCTGGTTCATGCCAGGGAGTTAACCCGCTGGGAGCAGCCTTTAGCTAAAGACATAACGCAAGCAGAGGGTCAACACCTCAGCTTCTGCATGTGGATGGGGGCAGGGGTGGTGGTGGGGACCATTCTGAGGAAAAACGTTCATGTTTTTACCATGAGCTCCTCAGCAGGGTTTAGGCCCAGTTGCCCTAGTGGAAGTCTGTTCATCCACTCATCCTGTATTGGTATCTTCCTGCCCTTTCTTGAATCCCCACTCTCCTACAGGTACTTCCTGGGGATATCTGCCAAATAAACTCAGGCATTCCATGTGCTAGGGTCTGCTGCTAGAGGAATACAACCAGACACAGCCTTAAATAATAAAGAGACATGTAAAATTCTGTTTAGTCATCACTCATTCTCCATATGTGTGCTGAGACCCTTCCACGTGTAAGGTACAATGCTTAGAGCTGGGGGAAAAAAGATGAGGAGAGGCATGCCCCTTCCTGTTTCCTGGGATTGACTTAAAACAAGGACATCATGAGGGAGGGATGTGAACTCTCCCAGAATCTACAGCCTAAGAGTTCCTTTGGAAACTTCCAGAAGGACCCCCTGTACTCCCTAAGTAAATTGTTTTCAGGAGATGGCTGCACAACTTCTGTTGACCTTCCCTGCCTGTTTTCTTTTGATTTCTTTGTATTTCTGTTCAGTTTTGGATTCTTGAAGATGTTTATTTTGCTTTTGAACATGACTATATTTTCTTTGAAAATTGTATTGAATTTAATATCCATATGGAAAAATGCACGCAGGTTATCACCACCTTGACTTCCCATGGCAGAGTTTGCCTTTTTTCTTTTCTACTTTAAATGTTTATGTTGGCAAGGTTCATCTGTGGTTTTGTATGTAATTGTATATCGTTCATGCTCATCATTGTGCAGTATTCCAGTGTGTGACTATACCATGATCTATTTAGCCATCCTACTGTAGATGGGCATTTGGGTGGTTTCTATTGGAGCCTGTTATGAATAGTGCTGCTACGAACATTCTAGTACATCTCCTGAATGCATGGATGCAGTTCTGATGGGTCTATGCTCTGGAGTGACATTGCTGGGTCACAGCATATGCGTGTGGGTTCAGGTTAGGCAGACACTTGTGGTGCTCTGAAGTAGGTATACTGGATACATGCTGCCAATAGAGCATCGTAGGAATATAGGGCATTCCATTGTTCTACTTCCTCACCATTGCTTGATTTTATACCTCTTTTTCATTTTAGCTATTCTGGTGGGTGTGGGCTATGCCTTTTAAAATTTTCTATAGAGAAAGGCTGATATATTTTATCTCTGCTTGCAGCAGAAAACTAGAAGTCTCTTGTGAGGGTTTTGTGATTAACAAAAATTTGTTTCTGCTGTAACATTTTCAATTTTGCACGCTTTTGTCCGTAGTGCTTTGAAACTATGACTCATCTTGGAAGTTGCCTTTTGCTAAGCCAATTTGAATACTTTGGCCAGCAGATCCTCCCTCCCACGTCCTGAGAGGTGTCTGCATCACCCTCTTTCTTATGAAATGTAAGTCCACCCACCTGAGGGTCCCTCTCTGTCAGTTCTTTCTGCCTCATTATCTCCCTAATGCTCTCATTTTTCACTCCATTTTTTTGATCTTCACTATTCTTTTGAAAGTTTTTTTTGCGAAGCAACAAGCATTTCTTTCACTTTCTTTTGAACATTTGTACATCTTTTCTCAGAAAGTCCTTGAGAGGACACGCAGGCTAGTTTGCATTCTGGAGTACCTTCCTTTTGCTTCTAAACATGATGTCTGGTACATACTATTATTCAGTGGATATTAATTGTTAATCAAATCATTTCTTGAATTCCTATAACTTACACCATATGGAATTTCCTTTTCTTTCCATTCTTGCTCCTTTTCTCCTTCCTTTTCTCCTTTCCAATTCCCTCCCTCCTTCCCTTCCTTCCTTAGATATTTACTGGGGTCTACCATGTGTTTGACCCAGTACAAAGAGCTGGGTTGTAGTGGTGAGCAGCCCCCATGGTCCTGCTGTAATGGCATCACATAGTAATGCTCTCCATAGCTCTCCTCCTCTCCCAGCCCCACCTACTCTCGTGCATCTCTTACCTGGTTTTGATAGATCTCAGCTCCCAGATTCTGCTTCTTGGATTCATATCCAAACTTGGATGCACAACTCTGGACTCCGACCCTGGTATTTAACAACCTTCTTAACACTCCCCATATTGGCTTTCCAGCGTTTGTTTCTGATTTACCTCTCCCTTTTACTCTTCACCTCCCATTATCTTGAGTGAGGGCCCTTGTCCCCATCCCCAGAACCATGGCTCTGGCCCCTCAGGTATTGCACATCCCATCCCTGCCTCTCTTTATGAAGAGAAGGTGAGATCTCACATGCTCCTTGAGTCTTTTGGGTTCATTTTCGATCTAGGCTATCTTAGGTGTTTGCTATGATGACTTGAGTTTGACTGATAATAGTTTCATCTCTTAATCCTCCCAGAAAACATATTTGCATTTTTACTGGCACCTTCAAAGTATTTCCCCAAGGAAATCCTCAAGAGGTCTGGTGGCAGGCCAATGAGGGAGGCAAATTCTAGACTTTCCTTAAGAATTTTACAAATCCTTCAATTTGTAAATATTTACTTGTTTAAAAAAATAGATTTTTGAGGTCTTACTATGTTCTGAGTCACTATTCTTCCAAGTAAAGATACTCAACAGAGACAAGTTTCTTTGATTAATTAAGAATCAAGAAATCACAATGGCACATGCTCTATTATGCAGGAGTACTTGGTGCTGTATAGAAGAGGCTTGGTGGGATGGGGGCAGCTTCCCTGAGAGATAGCTCTTGAGAAATCAATAAATTACTGAAAATGTAAATTGCTTCTTCAGACTACTAATAGGTTTACATGAGAAGAGAAACACAAAGTCCACTGCTGTATCTATTGGAGGCCTGGACATGCCTCCCTCATGAGGGACTTTTCCCTGTGTAACAACCTCACAGCAAGTGGGATTCAAATTTTTGTCTTCATATCACTTCCACAGCATGTGGGACTGGATTCCTTGGCTTGGTGAAAGACCACATTGCTACCTAAGGGGTATTTGGCCCTACTCTATGTAACAGGGATAATATTTTGAAATATTGTCCTATGAAATTACTCTTTTTGGATATTATTTTTCCTACAGGGTTTGTACTTTTAATACTAGAGAAGCTGAGGCTGATTGCCCTAGAGAAAGGAAGACCCAAAACTACTCAGTCAACCAAAGCTCTAATTCTTGGCTTTTGAGATTCTAAATAAATGCTATTGAATCTATGGTGCAACATGACTCTCAAATGTCAAAGTGGAAGAACCAGGCAACTGAGAAAGGAAGGGAATATGGTATTTGTTTTTTCTCCCTAGAAGATGTGACAGTTTATCCTCGAAGACAAAATTGGTTAAAAAATACTCACAAAGATGTGAGATTTGGTAAACTCTTACTTATGTCTTAAGACTTAAGATCCTTTTCTAAGTGACCCTGAGTTGGGGGTCCAATCTGATAGGTCCCATAAAGCCTCCTGAGTTGGAGCCTATCTTCTGAAAACAAAACAAACAAACAAAACTGCTGTTTCCCCAAACAGGGGGCTCGTGGTATTTGCCACAGCACAACAAAGCTGTGCAGCTAACAGAATTGCCCACGTGCTCACCCAGCACAGATGGAAGAGACCAGGTCCAAGATCAGCTCTGTCACCTCCTAGCATATGACCTTGGATTTATTGTGTCACCTCTTTGCCTCAGTTTTCTCATCTGTAAAATGAGTAAAATAATAATACCGTCTATCTTCAGGGTTATTTAGGAGGCTCATTGAAATGGCAAATGTGAAAAGGATTTTGTAAAGTATAAGATACTATTAGAACTTCCATAAATTTTTTTTTTCCTTTTTTCCTCTTCCCTGTGATTGTTAAAGTCTTACAACACGGTGCATGTGAACTACACAAATTTTGAACATTAACAGAGAGGTTTACAGAATCTCGTTTATTATTAACTTTTCTGTATTGTCAGTGCCTACCATGGATCCCAGCATATAACAATGCTTAATAAGTACATGTATCCGCTAAATGAATAGGCGACTGGGTGAGTGAAATTTAAACCTCACCAATGCGGTAGAGAAAGTGAATATACTCAAGCCCTCTGGTTTTCTGACTTAAATGTAAATCTCTTAAGACCATACCCTAGTATTTCTAATGATCTGATGACAGAGATTCTTTGCTTGGCCAAACTTTAGTCAGCCTCCTGAACTTTCTCCTAGGCCCACTTGAACTTTTAAAAAAATCCAGTTTTAAGCAAGAACCCGCACCCTCGATATCTGATCACCCCTGATGTCTGATCAGGTTCCTCATCCTCCATGTCCACCCCAGGTGATGTCTAACCACTCTGGCCTGTCTTTAGCAAGAATCCTGTGGGTCGGTTTCCTTGTGTTTCCTCTCAGTAATTTCCCATCTACTGACCCCCTTACTGTTCCTTGGCTATAAATTCCCACTTGCGTCTTCTGTATTTGGAGTTGAGCCCAATTTCTTTCCCCACTGCAAAGTCCCATTGCTGTGGTCCCTATACCTATTGCAATGGTCCTGAATAAAATCTTCCTTACTGTGCTTTAACAAGGGTCATTGAATGATTTTTTCTTTAACACTGAACATTATCCTTTTCCTTTTTTCCATTCAATGATCCCACTGCCCTTATTCCATAAACCCTCTCCCATACTGCAATGGCCAGAGTTATAAAATGGTCCTTCAGGTCAGAAAAGGAATAATAATATATCCTTTATTGTGTTTTCTCTTTTTCTAATCTAAATAACCATTCTTCCTCCTGAGATAGGCTGCAACAACTTTAATAATAGCAGTAGCAATAACAGGAACACTAATAATGACGGTGACTGTTAACCAAGCACTACCCTGCACTATGTACTGTGTGAGCACATCATATCAATTATGTCTGTTGACCCTCATAGCAACCTTGTGAGTGAGGCCTTCTTCCTGTTTTACAGATGAGGGAATGGATGTTTCCAGAATTGGCAACATGATAATAGGGGCCATATTTTGAACCTAAGTAAATCTGATTCCCAATCTCTTGCTCTAAATCATTTTACAATATTGCCCCTTTCAGAACAAGCCTCAACCCTACTCTAAAGAGAGATGCAGAAATTATTTTTTTTTCCTGACTCATTATGACATTTTTTCTTTGTAAGACCCTCTTTTCTAAGACCTTAGTCATATTTGAAGCATCCATGGTTGGCTATTTCAAACATAAAAGATGCTGCTGCTTATAGATTTACACAGGAGACAAACAGAATCCTCGGAGGCTTGCCACTCCCAGAACTGCAGTCCTTCTGTTTTCCCTGCAGGTTAAGGTCCGTTATTTATCCCCTTCCTCTCCTAACTTTGTCTTTTAGAATGTGTTTCTCATCATGTCCACTAATTATGTCAGTTTTAGTCTATGGTGTTCCCCAAACCATTGCTTCTCCAAACCACCCAAATGTGGGGGCGTAAACCAACAACTCTTAGTCATTCACAGATTCTGTCAGGCAGGAGTGTGAACACGGCAGAGTGGGGGACTCTCCTCTGCTCCATAGTGACTGAGGCCTCAGCTGGGCAGACTCCAGGGGCTGGGGGTGACTTGAACATCTTGGACAGCTGAGGTTGGAGGATCAGCTTCCAAGTTGGCTTCCTCACTCACACGGCTGATGTGCAGGCTGAAGGACAGACTGTCAATCAGAGAACCTCCATATGGCACCTCCACTTGGTTTGGGCTTCCTCACAGCATGGCAGCTGGGTCCAAAAAGAGTATATTGAGAACAAGCAGTCAGAGAGCAAGTCTTCCATGATAATGAGTTGGGAGCTGAATGGGCTCTTCTGATCTAGCATTTGTAGTCACACAGCATTGATTTTGCCTTATCATCTTAGTTATTAAATGAATCATAAATCCAATCCAGATTAAATAGGAGAGAAATTATATTCTATGTCCCAACTGAAGTAGTTTCGTAGCATTTATAGTCATTTAAAGAACTGCCACAAGTGAGTAGAGGACATCTCATTCATGTGTTAATATTCTTTAGGACAATAAAGTATATCTCAAAGAAGAAAGGACAAGGTGATACAAACAACAGCAAAGGAAAAAAATCCAAATTGATTCGTGGCATAATTATATGCTACAGTAATTAAAGCCATTAAAATTATGTTTTCAAATGACAAAAAGATAAGGAGCAATGGGTCAATGTATTATGGAGTTGAAAATACTACAGATAGTATGAAGGACCTCTACACATATGTCAGTTTGCAGGAATCTGGCTTTATGAATGACTTTTCTTCTGAGTGTGTGTACAAATATTTTTACAATAAACACATGCTGCTTTTGTAATAAGGAAAAAAATAATCAGATAGGCAGAAGGAGACATTTGGAAAGATGAAAATGTCAGCATTAATTTCAAAGGACCAAGGAAGTATTTGGGGTCAAGCCATTGTTTCTGCACATGTGTGCAGGGAGCTAGACCCTGCTGATTTTCTGGAGCCTGAGGGCTTCTAGTGGTTGGGCAGACTGAGGGACACTGTGAAGCTGGAAGGGAGCTTTGAATCTTCATGCACAGGCTTTAGTTTGGAGAGGAGAAAATTCTATGGGGAATGACTTATGTGGGATCACACGGCTAGTTAGTGGCCAAGTCTGGTTGGGATCACAGGCCTTTGTCCCTGGCCAAGGCAGCTTCTTCTCCACCTGCTGTCATATGCTGTGAACTCACAGGAGTGAGCTGCCTGTGCTTTACTTGAAGGACTGACACACTTCCACTCTGAGTAGGCGTCTTCCCTGCAGCACTATAGCTACTGAGAACTCTTGGATGCTTTTGGCTTGGGAAAGGAGGGTGTGATTTTATGGAAATTGGACTGGGTGTTGTGATAATCTTAGCAGTCGCTGGTCATATCCAATGACAGGTGACAATTGTATTCTGAAATACATTGAAATCCAGAGTGAAGAATGGGAAGATTTTAATGACAATGAGTTTCCTCCTTTAAGTGGAAAATGAGAAAGACCCAGCTTTAGGGGTGGGGAGAAGGAGCCCCACACTTTGGATGTTCTATTTCTAAACATTCGGCGGAGGGTGGGGGGCAGATGGCGTTGGTGCATCTAAAGGCAGCTTAGAATGAACATATCTTCTCTGTCCCCAACATATTCTCTCTCTGTGTTATCAGCCACATGCTCTACAGATCCCTGAAAACAGAGTACAAGTTTCAAATGTTTTGTCATCACTATTATCTGTTTTTACTTTCAATTTCCATCCCACTGGGCCAAAGTCTCATTCAGATGCTTCTGGTCATTTGCACCTTCTTCATTCATTTGTTAATCTTTTAAGAGAGAGGCTGCTTGAGAGAAGTGCAGATGGAAATATGGTAGTTTATTTGGGGTAGGAGGAAGTTGGCCAAAGGAATGGGGGAGTGTGGGGGAAGTGAGGAGAGCAAACACTCATAACCTGGACTCAGTAATTCGGCAGATTTCCTGGACAAGACCGTTGCCCAAAATACTTTGAAGGATGTGAAAGTATTGTGCAGCGAAGAGATCTACTATCAGTACTATAATGGACAGGCTAAAGGTGGATTTTTTTCCCCCTCACAATTTTAATTCATCTAAAAGTAACATTTTACAGATTGCTTTCATAGTTTTTCTGGCTATTTCCAGAGAAGTCAAAGAATGTGTTTTTTTGTTGTTGTTTTTTTTTTCCCAATAACGTTAAAGGCCCAGTTGATTGAACATTTTCCCCTAAATCTTAGACAGTGTCTTTCTGCCTGTTCTGCTGTTCCAATGCTCTCTTTTGTAGAATAATAATGACACCTCTACTTCTTCTTGTTCCTCCTCCATCCTTACTGAATGCCTCTTAGGTATCCACACGTTATATAGATTTGTTTCTACTCTTAAAAACTTATGAGAGTAGTTATAATTCTTCTCATTAAAGATGAAGGAATCTCTGGACTAGATGTTCAGAGAGGTTAGGTACTTACCCAAAGATACCCAGCTACTAAGTTATGGAGATGGGAACCAAATCCATGAGGTACAGTGATGTTTTGTGTCCTGGGGACATCCCGAACTTGGCTACTTTGAGGAGATAGGATAAACTTCCCAACATAGATACAAAGTGTCCCATGAAGAGTTTTAGGTGATGCAGGTTACAGGGCTAGGACCCTCTCTAGAAGAGGCAAGAGATTTCTTCCAGTAGAGAGAACCTCAGAGATGCCTATGGCCACAGGGGCCACCTGGGAGGACACTGGTGAGGAGATTGGCCCTGGGGAGGGGAGGGCACACACAGCAAGGTAGTTGCTGTGCCCCCTAGCACTATAGAAAGTTCCATCATGTATCACTTCATGCAGAGATCATCTAAAATTCAAACTTGTTTGATCCTAAATTTAAATCTAAAGCATCAAGTAAAAAAAAATTTTTAGGACAAGTTGGCTAAATAGCCTTCAAGTGTTGAAATGCACAAAAAATAGCAGAAGACACCCACAAGGACAGATTTACAGAAGGGTACAAATTTGGTATTTAAAAATATAAAAACAATTCAGAAGTGCTCTAGGCAAATTCATTTAAAAATGATTAAAAAGTCAAATAGATTTCAGAAAATAGAAAGCTTTCAGAGAGAGATTAAATATTAGACAACTTGATCATTAGATGACTAATCATTGAGAAAACTAGCTTTAAGAATTAGCTCAAGTACAGAAAGATTTCCTGGGTGCTGTAGCCAATCGTGGCTAATACCCTGTGGGACTCTGAATGATCCTGGAACATTGCAGGGTGGTGACAAACTCTTCAGAGAGTATGTTGTTGTGTGGGAAATATCAGAATACCAGAGTAATGAGCATAACTCTTAATTTTAGGTGGATGATTTTTCTTGCCACAATTCTGGAGCGGAGGCCTGATTTATTTGAGAAAAATAAAAAGCAGTGTATTTTCCCCCAAATAGGCAAGTCATATGCTGAGCAGAGCATATGCTGAGCTGAGCACATCTCTCACCCAAAGAGAGATGTGAATGTTATAGGATTCATCGAGGCAGCAAGAGAGGTGGGGTGATGCTTAGCAGCTGCTGAGTGAGAAACTCTGGGCAGAAAGAGAGATACTGAAAGATGAGTTTTAAGAATTCTACGACCTTGATAATGCACTTGTGCTACCCCTTTAAGGAAGTCTAGAATAAAGACTACTGCTAGTCTTTAAGCTTGGAAAGACAGGTTTTGTTGTTGTTGCTGTTGTTGTTGTTGTTGGGTGAAAAGACAGATCTTGAGGTTGCCCAGTTATATTCAGGTTACAACCTTTTTAATTACTCTTCCTTTCAATGTCCTTTCAATGTCACTTGTGAGGGAGACGCACCAGTGAGAAACGCAGCATGTTTCCAAATGCCTGGGAGTGATAATGTATTTGTGGGCTGCTTGTCACCAAGAGAATGACACCAGCGTACATAAACTGCTGGCTGGCTGATGTGCTATTTGAGCTCTCCATTGTTTTTTATTTCATTGAGCTTAAAGACAAAATTCTGAAGATTTCACATTAAAATTGGATTTCTGGTAAAAAACTGAAAGGTGTGGGATTGACTTCCCGCATGGCATGGTTGGCTGGACCTAAGAAGCAGCTATCCCCTTTCGGGGGGACGTGTTCTCCCCAGCTTGCATCAAGCCCCGTAACTCCTTACTGTGTTGCCAGGCCCGTGTCCTTCTCGAAGCTCTGCCCCTGGAGGCGCCACACTGAGTCACGAGCCTGGGGGCGCCAAGCACCTGGGCCTGTCTGTTAATCATCACGCCCAGGAAAAGCAAACGCTGAGGATGGGGCACAAAAACGCCTCCTTCTGAGCATACTGTAGAACGAGGGAGAAACAAGGACTCTCATGAATTAAACTGGAGTCTGGCGGTTTCACGCCGCGACTGTGGGGAAGGGAGTGCCCGGGGGCTGTGGAAGGAGGCAGGTTTCACAAAGCACGAAGCTCTGTGGAAGGGAATGATGAAGTGGGTTACAGCCAGGAAATAAAGATATATAAATATTTGATACAGAGTTCTAAAGCGGCAAGTAGGACGAGGAGAGGACAATAAATAAGGATAAAAAAAGATAAAGATGCTCTTGAAATGTATGCAAATCAAGCCAGCCATTTTTGGAGCCATTGCACAGCGAGAGGATGGGAAATCAGCGAGACACGGGGCTAGGAGTGCTGTGCACTGAATGTAAATTTTTCCGTGGGTATTTATGAGAAAGCCAAGACACTTTCCCTGAATTTAGGCTGGAAGCTCCTCCAAGTATTATTTCTTTTGCCTTTTGTGAGTCACAGCAGAACGCTGGAGAGGGGAAGGAGGGGGTGGGATGAAGCAGAGCAGCAAAATCATGCAGGCGTCATAACCCAGCGTGTCACATGCTGCTGCAGAGAACCGTCGTTCCCCGAGGCACCAGCTCTCCTGGGACAGCGCACTTCCGCAGCTGGTGCAGCTGCGTGGTTAACCCAGCAAGACCTTGAATTCTGCCCCTGACGGCTCACAGAAAGTGCAAGTTCCTCTGAAGTCAGGAAACATTTCCAAGAGCCCAACCTGGATGCAAGGAAGCGTGTGTCTCGAGAGGGCAGCTCCCAGGGAGAGAGCGTTTTCCTGCAGGACACCTGAGCTCTCAAGAGCATGGAGGAACAGAGTTCTATGTTCCATCACTTGGGCACTGGAGGAATCATTTTGAAAAGAACATGTGACCGTTACAACCATTTAATTAAAGGAAGAAACTGCTCAGATGACCTTACTAAATTGCAGAAGGAATGCAAGATGAATTGAGATGGGTGTAATTATAACTGCTATGACTTTTATTATTTTAGCTTTCTGTGGGGGGAAAAAAGGACATTAAAGGTAATTTGGGTGAATATAGTTTCCAATTATCTACAAAGGGGCAGGAAAAAAGCCTCTCAGTTCTCTGGAATCATATACAACTAAAGCTATCCGGAGTCCTGCTATTCTGAAACCTTCGTTGAGAGAATGACAGAGGCGCAATTCATTAATTCATTTATTTACCCATTCGCTTCTTTGAACTTTGTCCTTCCTGGGGTCATATCATTTCCTCCGTTGTGCAATTCAACAAATCTTGCAGGTCTTGCCTCCTAAATATCTCTAAATGTGTTCACTTCCTTTCCTGCCCAAGTGTCAGCATAGTCCTCTGCTCTTCAATCTATACTTCATACCCCAGCGATTGTCCCCTTTTCAAAATGAAAATATGTCCCTTGAAATCCCTCAAGAACTTCTAACAACTCTGGATACAAATAAAATAAAAATAGAACTTCTTAACATGTCCTACAGCCCTCGTACTTGAAGTGTGGCGCCTACACTAACCACGTGCTCATTTCCTGGGAGCTCGTTAGAAAATGGGGCATCAGAGCCAGCACTTTGGCAAGATTCCCTGGGGTAATTCATAGGCACGTTAAAGTTTGAGAAGTACTGACTTCAAGGCTTTGTGTTCTTTGGCTGCTACCTACTTGTTAGCAAATCTGTCTAACCTCTGTGGGGTCCTGGGCAAGAGTGGAAATGGAGGCCCATGTGACCTATGCTTAAATATTTAAAAATAATACATCAATCTAGCTGTTAAATATATTCTGTCCTGTCTTGACAAATATACCTTCATGATGCAATTCACAGAAACAATTAGCCTAAGCCTACTTTCAAATAAAATCATACCACTTTAAAGGTAGTGTGAGTACCTTATAATAACAGAATAATCCTAATTTTTCCCATTCCTTTTATCATTGCTGTCCTTCTTTTAACTTATATGTAAGCATACATAAATGTGTGAGAATGTGTGTGTGTGTGTGTGTGTGTGTATGCTTCTTAGGATGTATATCCACACACATGCGTACATAAGCAAACATAATCTAATATACATTGTGTCTATCATTATTTGGAACAAACTTATCTCTTAGATCAATTAAGAATAAGGGAAATAAAAGTTTAATTTTACCTTTATATATTCCTTCTTTATTGTTCTTCTTTTCTTTATATATATTCAGGTTTCTGACCTAAATTATTTTCCTTTTCTCTAAAGAAGTTCCTTAACATTTCTTGCAAAGCAAATCTACTGGCAACAAAGTGTTCTCAATTTTTGTTTGTCTGAGAAAGTATTTCTCCTTTGCTTTTTAAGGATAATTTCATAAGATACAGAATTCTAGGTTGGTGGTTTTTCTTTCTTAATGCTTTAAATATGCCTCTCCACTATCTCCTTGCTTGCATGGCTTCTGAGAACCAATTTGACATAATATTTTTCTTTATTCCTCTATAGGTAAGGTTTTTGTTTTTTCTCTTTGTGTTTCTTTCAGGATTTTTTTCTTTATCTTTGATTTTTGTAGCTTGAAAATGATATGCCTAGATGTAACTTTTTTGGCATTTATCTGGCTTGCGGTTCTCTTAGGTTATTGGATTTGTGGTTGTGTGTCTGACATTAATTTGAGGAAATTCTCAGTCATCATTGTTTCAAATATTTCTTCTCTTTCTCTCTTTCTTCTTCTGGAATTCCCATCATGTGTACGTTATACCTTTTGTAGTTGTCCCACAGTTCTTGTATATTCTGTTCTGTTTCTTTCAATTTTTCTTCTCTATGCTTTCCAGTTTTGGAGGTTTCTATTGGCATATTGTCTGGCTCCGAGATTCTTTCTTCAGCCACATCCATCCTACTGATAAGCCCATGAAAGACACTCTTCATATCGGTTATAGTTTTTTTCTTTGATTTCTGGCATTTCTTTTGTCTCCTTCTTAAAACTCCCATCTTTCTCCTTACATTGCCCATCTGTTCTTCCATGCTGTCTACTTTATCCTTTAGAGCCTTTCCCATATTAATCATACCTGCTTTAAATTCCTGGACCGATAGTTCCAACATCCTTGCCACGTCTGATTCTGATGCTTACTCTATCTATTCAAATTGTATTTTTTTCCTTTACGATGCTCTGTAATTTTTTTCTTGATAGCTAGTCATGATGTACTGCATAAAAGTAACTGCTATAAATTGATCTTCGGTAATGTGGAGTAAGCTCTACGGGAAAGGGAAACATTATATAAGACCTGTGATTAGGACTCAGTCTTTTGGTGAGCCTGTTCCTCTGAACTGTGAACTTCATTGTTTTTCAGAGTTTTTTTTTCCTCCTCTCTTAAGTGGGACAGGATGGCTGGAGGGGACAGGAGTTGGATATTTGCCTTCTCTCACATGGAAGGCTAGAGTGGCTGGAGTTGGGTATTTCTTCTCCCGCCCTCACCTCAGGTCAGCAAGGCTCTGACAAAACCCCAGCATTTTAAGCTTTGGTTAAATAGTTTCTCCTGAGGGCAGGCCTCGATGAGAAAAACAGAGTGTTCTGGTATGTTTCAAAATCATTCCTTTTCCCTTTTTCTTGCCAGAAACATGAGAAAATTTTTTTCTGATGTTTACTGTGAGAACCTGGCCGAACTCTTGGAGGTAAACTAACAAAAGTGTGGGGGATCTGGTGATTGGACCCCTATGAAGCTTTTTAGCTCTCAGACTTGTCCACACAGAATCTCCAGCAATTTGTCCTTTACGCTTCCAGTTTTCTTACCCTGGTACTGGTTCCAGAATGGTTTCTGCTCATGAGTCTCTGCCCCATACATTTTGATTTCCTGTTTTCACGTGTCTCTCCCATCTCAGGGGTTCAGCGATTTGCTGTGTGTCTTCAGCTCTCCTATGGATCCAAGAAGAGTTAATTTTGAAACCTGTTCAGCTTTTGACTTGTTGTTAGGATGAAGTGGTGACTTCCAATCTTCTTATACCTAGAACCAGAAACCAGAAGTCCCACATTTTTTTAATTGTTAAACTACCTTTCTATGGCTTGTCAAGTGTATCAGCTTTTACTGTTTAACTAACTACCCCAAAATGCAGTGGCTTAAAATATTAAACATTTTATTTAGTCCATAATTCTGTGGGTTGGCTGGGATGTTTTTCTTGATTGGGCCAGCTGGTCTGGCCTCCACGGGGCTCCATCATGATTCTGGGGTCAGCTGGTGGGCTGTCTGACAGCTGGTTGATCTAGGAAGGACTCACTCACATGGCAGACAGTTTGGTGGCTATAGGATGGGGTGGCTAAGTTTTCCTCCATGGGGTTCCTTATTGTCATTAGGCTAGCTAGAGCTCATTTACACAGTGATCTCAAGGTTTCAAGCACAACCAGAGAAGAAAAATCTCAATGCATAGCCTTCAATCTTTAGTTTGTATCACATTTACTGATGTCCAAAGTGTGTCACATGGACATCCTGGATGAAAGGGGTAGAGAAATGAACTCCACCCCTTGATTGGAAGAACTGCAAAATTGTAGCCATTTTTTTCAATCTACCGCACCATACTTAATCTGTGATTTCTCAAAATAATGCCTAATTTATGCTATAGAATTGCCCTTCAGAAAGATGCCATTTTCCTCTTTGGCTTTGTCACCAAGAGACATATTCAGCAAATAATAACAGAACTAACTTTGGCTTCAGCAGTGAAGCTTAGCAGTGATAGGAAATGAGTAATGGGAAAGCTGATGTGCTTGGTAGTCCCTGGGCTGATTCTGGAGACAATGGGCACCCAGTCATAGTCCAAGCTGAAAAGTTCATGGAACAAGATGACACCAGTGAATGTATTCCAAGTGGACAGCAGGAGAAGATGCGAGCATCTGTGGTTCCTCTCCTGTTCTCCAGGAAACCTGTTACAGACTGTATTTCTGGAGGATAATGCAATCTGCTCTGTCAGATGGAAGCCACCACGATTCATGTCTGAGGGCTATGAAACTTTGGAAATCTCATGTTTGACGATGTCGCCAGCACAAAATACATCCCGGGGAAATAATGTATCCTGCCTCTTAAAATTCATCTGCCTTGACCTTATATTATGTATTATATGGTAAAGAAGTATCAGCATAAGTCGCCTCTCTGGACCCATACAGACTCAATTTGAATCCAAATTTCAACACTAATTTGCAGCATTAGCTTTATGAAGTTAAACCATCTATGCCATACCTCAGTTTCCCCACATATCAGATCAATTAATAGCACCCACCCCATTTGGTTATTTTGAGGGTAAATTGAGTACACATATCTCAGATACTTATAATTGAGCTATCATATGTTAGGCACTTAATAAATATCAGCTGTTTATATTTTCCAGTGAAATAAAAGAGAAGGATCACCAGGGTAAAACTGCTTTGATCAAATGGATCATTTCTATTTTGGACTTGTTTATTCTCCTGTACTCAAGCTGGATACTTGACATTTTTTTCTCCTTTATATAACAGAAAGAGCTATGGGATAGCCTACATGTTGTCAGACGTAGGAGAGCTCATGTTAATAATGTTCTTCTAGGATAGACGAGAGATAACAGCTGAATTCACCATATGTGTGGCTTCCCTCCAACCACATATTTTAATTTTTAACGCTTCTCAAGAGATCCTCAAAAGTGATTGTGATTTTTGGATCAGGAGTCAAAAGATCTTGTTTCTAGATCTGATCTTGCCACAGATTAGTGGAGTGCTTTTTGGAAGTATCTTTAAAATTCTTGAGTTCATTTTTTAAGTGGAGACAATGAAAACTCAGAGTAGTAAAATCTACACAGAACAATTGCTCTGCCTTGGGAAGACCAAGAGCAAGCTGGTGAGTGGGTGATACCAGAGGGTGTCATAAATATTCTGTGGAAAGTGGTATAATTATGAAGGGCCATTCTAAGGTGTGGTTCATTTTCTCAATTTCTTTATGAAGGCAGAAAGGTGGGGTTGGTATTGGATTTTGAGAAATAAAAATAAGTTTGGGTGAAATCACAGTATGAATTAGGGGCTCACAGTCTGAAATTAATCTGGGAATCTGTGGAGGACTGTACCTGGGAACTCTAAGTAGGGACAATTAATTTTATAAAATATCTGGGACCATTGCAGTGTTCAGAACCGTGGCGATTACAGCATAAGTTTGACTTGTGGAGAGGTCAGTGGTGTGTCATTAACTAGTATTTAATTCAATAAATATTTATGGAATATCTGCTATGTTTTGGGCACTGTGTGGTGATAGGCTGATAGATGGAGAAAACACTCTGGCTTACGATTTCATAAGTGGCCATAAATGTCAGGCACCATCCTAAATCTTGGGCATTAGATATTTTGGGGAACCATAGGGAGAGTTTTGAACCAGGAAAATGACTCTAGGGCAATGGGTCTTGACTGGAGCTTTAGTGCCCCTTAACTAACCCTTAGGTGTCTGCCATGATGAACAAAGATGTATTGGTTACATGGATGCTTGCCCGGTATGGATTGGTGCTTGTACAATTGTAAGGTTTTGTTTCTAGGTCTGGGGCTGGCAAAATGCAGAACTTGTAATTTGGTCTGCAGCAAAGTGTTCCCGAAGGTTGTGGATCCATGACAGGAGATCTAGTTAGAGCTGGATGCAGACAATACTTTCTGGATATAGTCTACAGAATGACCATCAATTTTTAGTGGCAGTAATGACTTCCAGTTTCTTTAACATAGTATGAACTCACTAGTTCTTTAAACTAAGCATACATTATATATAGATGCAGACTGAGATGTAAGAAATGGGTCTAGTCCAGTCTTATACAGTATATTGCCTGATAAGTCCCACAGTTACTTCTAAGGAAATGTGCATCTCTTCCAGAACATAGCATGCTCAAAAAGATAGCTATGTTTTCTGCTACATTTTTTCTTTACCTTCAAGGATAGAGCTTATAACACCAAAAGTAGATTCTCAATCAATGGACAACAAATCTATAGACTGTGATCTAGGATGTTATTGAGAGTGGAAAGTTGAACAGGTTAAGAATTATTAAAAGAATGAGTCAGTTGAATATCCAGATAATTGTAATTCTGATGTTCAGCTAAGATTAAGAACCAGTGCTCTGGAAGGTAAGTCCCTCAAGTCCTTAAAGAACCAGGACCTGAGGAAAATCATCACCTGAAGTCTCCAGGTGCATCCACTGGGTAGAGTTGGGTCTCATCTTGAGGAGTGGGTCTCCCGTGAGCTTGCAGACTGGCTTTTTGAGGGTGGCTTCCTTCATGTTCTAGCTTCTGTCTCTCAAGCCAGGTCAGGAGTATTAGAGGCAGAGATTCACCAACAACCAATTCATGGACTGACTGTGAAGCAAAGAGATTGTCTTTAGGCTAGGGCCTTTAACAGAGAGGGGTAGAAGGGTTTCCTTGAGTAGATTTCTAAGTCTATTTATGGAGGATATAGTCTGAGATTTGTTTGTGTTGTCCAATAACCTGAAAGCCTCAATTCTGGACCCATAGTTCAAAGCATTTACAGGGTAGTCAAGAGCTCTAATTAATGAATCTAATTGTTTGTATTTAAATTAAGCTAAAGATTAGTTATAAAAGCTTGAGAAGTGAGTTAAATGAAGCACATCTTAATTTTCTAATCTGTAAAGTGGGCAAAACAGTACCTCCATCTTTCCATTAGATGGGAGGGCTAATCAGACATAAAGCATTTAGGTGATATCTGATGCATAGTAAGTCCTTGATAAATGAGACTGTTGCTATAATTATTGATCAGGCATCTAAGTGATTCAGGCTTAACTGGGCTTGAGTTTTTCACTGGTTAACGTAAAAATTGCACAGTGCACATTTTTCTATGGCACTAGGAGATAATTTGACATTTTGCCCTTTAAGCTGCTCTTATCTATATGTTATGTCTATACAATGCAATTAAATTGATTTCCATCCAGTTCTGCATTTTGTTTTTCAGTTGGAATAATGGGAAATTGCAGAGCTATTGATGAAAGTTACTGAGGAGGAATCTAACTCCGTTGTTAAGACAACAAAGCAAACACATCCATCCATTGCTCCAGTGAAAGCAGCCCTACCAGAACTGCAAGGAAGCACTTGAATATCTCCTATTAGAAAATTCTGGCTTTTCCCACTGTCCTCTAACACTTAGCTATCAACTCTTTCTAATGAATTTGAATCATGTGGTAACTCACTGGTATTGAACAAGAAAGGAGAATCAGTTATCTGTTGCTGCTTAACAAACTACACCCAATCTAAGTGACCTAAAACAACAATTATCATTATGTGAGTCAGCCCTCTGGTCTATGCTCCTCTAAGGGGTTCTTTTGCTGGTCTGGCCTGAGGTCACTGTATGGCTGCAGTAATCTGGAGGCTCAAGTGGGGCTGGAAGGCCAGTGATGCCCTCACGTATCTGGCAAGTTAGTGCTGGCTGGCAGCTGGGCCACATCTCCAGTAGACTATCTTGGGCTTCATCCCATGGCAGCAGCATTACAAAAAGAAAAGAACAACCACTGAAAGACCACTTGAGGTCTAAACTCCAAAGTCGCGTGACATAAAAGCAAGATAAATGGACAGTCTAAAGTCATGCTTTAAGGGAATAGACTCTACCATTTAGTGGGAAGAGCTGCAGAGACTTTATGGCCATGTTAATCTACCACAGGAGGGGAAGGGAAGAAAGAAAAATGCAGAAAAGAAACATTTACTGAGTATCGACTATGCACCACACCAGATACCTTCCAATGATAATAGCTAG
>CAUYSK010072471.1:0-13366 GCA_963575035.1 Avahi laniger | reverse complement strand
TATGCAGAAGGGATGGGTGATACTTCTTGCTTCTCATGATGCATGTTTCTGTATGTTAATGACTTGTTGGGTAGCTATTAAGGTACTAGAATTGATAAATGTGTACAGGGTCCTTTTGCAATAAAACTGGTTATGACTTGAAAAAAAAAAAAGAATAACACCTATTGGATGTTGGGCAGGCGGGGGGGGGAGGTGGGAGAGGGGACAGGTATATACATACACAAAGTGCAATGCGCACCACCCAAAAGATGGACATATTTGAAACTCGGACTTGGGGGGGAGGGGGGGACAAGGGCAACATACGTAACCTAAATATCTGTACCCCCATTATATGCTGAAATAAAAAAAAAAAAAAAGACCCTTTCAGGAAGGGCCAGGTCTCATTAAAGACTCACCTGATAAGATCAGGCCCACCTGGGTAGTTCCCCTTTTGAGTAACATGAAGTCAACTGATTATTAACCTAATCGCAGGAGTGACATTCCATCATAGTCACAGATTCTACCCAAACTCAGTCAGGAGCTGGTAATCTTGAGGGCTACATCCGTTTCCTGTTGCTGCCGTCACAAATCACCACAAATTCAGTGGTCTAAAACAACATAACGTCCATTACCTCACAGTTCTAGAGATCAGAAACCTCCTATGGGTCACCCGGGCTGAGTTCCTTCTGGAGGCTCTAGTAGAGTTTGTTTCCTGATTTCTCCCAGCTTCTAGAAGCCTCCTGCATTCCTTGACTCAGGTCCCTTCCTCCATCCTCAAATGAGCATCATAACATTTTCAACCTCTGCTTCCACCATTTCCTCTCCTTCTCTGACTCTCCTGTCTCCCTCTTCCACTTTTAGGGATCCTTATGAGAACATTGCACCCACCTGGATAATTCAGGATGACCTTCCCATCTCAAAATCCTTAACTCCATCACACCTACAAAGCTCCTTATGCCATGTAAGGCAGGTTCCAGGGATTAGAATGGACATCTTTGGGGACCACTATTCTGTCCACCACAAGGACCATTTTAGAATCTTACCTACCACAACGTTATATTTTCTGTATTCGCATCAGAGCAATTTATGCATTATATCAATTTGTAAGAATGTGTAGCATTTCTTAATGTATTTTGCACTTATTATTTCAAATCATTTATGTCTAAAATCTATTTTCCCATTGACTTTCTTTCCTTTCTCTCTGACTGATCATTGTTTGCTCAGTAAAACCTTGTTGCCTTTTAATGTAACGTGTTCGACAAGAGCCACCTTGCAGCTAATGACATTGGCCATTTCCTCAACACACAGAAAAATACCTATTCTCCACAACTAGGATAAATGCACTATTCTGTTCTCTTCCCGATTTGTATTTTGTTATTGTTTATTTCTTTCATTGGACCATTTGGGATTTTTTTTTCAATGTAGAAAAATGAAGTATGGAGCTAATGTCTCAATAACATTTCTTATTTTGAAATTTACTTTCGATATTGTTGTTTTATTTCCTCTTTTTCATATTCTACATTCTAATAGTGAGAATCACTTTCCGGAAGGTATAGTCTATCCTATGGTCATTTTTCAAAGCACAAATATTGAGTAATGCCATGGAGAGATTTTCAGTTTGCAAATATATTTTTTAATCTTTCAGTTAGTAAATTCATCATCATTACTTTTAAGCATTTCCAGTCATCATTGCCGTCATCATCATCATCATCTTATTGACATGATCTGTGTGTTCTTGCCAGTTTTTCCCCCAGATGGCTTTCGCTACCAGTTCACCAGATTTTGTTGACTACTTCATTGAGTTATGACAATAAAGAAAGCAAATTCATCTTTCTTAGTTTTAAACTTTTCCAGCAACCAGAGAGATTAGCTTTCCATTTCTTCCTCTGTCCTCATTCTATTAAGGTTTCATAATTTGCCTTGAATAAATTTCTTATGTGGTAGATTAAATTAATTCTCATGTATTTAATGATTTTCTGCCACAGTCACAACTAATTTAGTGTGTATTCAGGAAATCATAATAATGAAAATGATTTTTCAACTCCCTTCAGTTTCTACCACTTTTTGATTGATTTCTGTGAATTTTCCCAGTAGAGCAAAACCTTGACATTTATGGATCGAACAGTCACAATTTCAATGACTTGCAAGAGACCCAAAATGTCATGGTATGTAACCATTTATCATTTTGCTGGGGTTCAAAATTGAATCATTCCACTGCAAGAATGCTGTGCAGGAGAAAGTCATTTTGCAAAGGGGAACAGCCAACCACCCGGCACAGGAGTCTCGACATGGATTTATTGTTATCTATATATGGAATACTTTCATAAAGTGGTGCAGTTTTATTTCTTTGTGTAAGAAAAAGATAAAATAACTCTATAGAAGCCAACTGCTAATACTAGAGTGAAGACACTTAAGCAAGGGACAATCTATCATAAATTTTAGTTTAGTATTTCCTCAGCCGTGCTCCACTGAAAACTGTTCCCGATATTAACGGTTCTGACAAAAAGGAGGAAGTGGAGGAAGAGGAGGAAGGGGAGGGGGAGCAGAAGATAGAAAGATGGAGATCCCAGATGAGTTTAGGAATTGCTGGCTGTCATACATCCCTCACTCCCCAGTGCTGTCACTTGCAGACTGACCGTGATCACTGGCACATTAAAGCTTCTGGGAAATCTTGCAATTAATAAATTCATTTTATTTTGTTTAACTCAGTGTTTCTCAAACTTACTCAAGGACAGTTTTCTCATGGCACATAATGTACCATGAGACACTAGTTTGGCATTCATAGAGGCTCATAATAATTCATCGAATGATTAAAGGTAAAAAGTCATTGAAAATATTTCTGCCCCATTGAAACTTGCTTTTACAGAAGATATTATATGCAACGATAATATTCTTGAATTGGGATTTTCCAACAGATTTACAACTTATTTTGCGTAAAAATGCATTCAAATCATCTGCAAATGTAATGTTTTCCTTTCTTCAGTTTTCCTTTTTTGTGCAATTCGTTTGTCTTTCTTTCTGCGTAACAATTTCAGAGATTTTATACTCTGCTGATTGTTTATTTTGTTTTACTTTATTTGCTCATTTAACAAACCCATTTTTAGTGTTCGCTATATACTGTTCTAAGTGTTTATTAAGAACGACTCAGGTACCTAAAAAATCCCCATGAGTTAGGTGTCATTATCCTTATTTTACAGGTCAGGAAACTGACATTTCAAATGATGGTGAGGCATTCTTGCCTAGATCCTTTTTGTTAAGGAAACTGCCACTAATATTTTCCTTTAGTAATATTATTGAGTCTAATTGTAAATATAAACTTCATATCATGTAAAAAAAGAAAATCTCCGTTCTTTTTTATTTGTTTTTCAAGGTACCTTTAGTCAATATTAGCTATCAAATTGTGCAGATACCTTTCTTAGCCTCTATTAAGATGATTACGTTTTCTATCACTTTTCCATTAATGTTATTATAATAAAGTATGATGCTAGCTTTGTTTTCCTGAGGCCAATAGTCCTCAGTTATAATGGATTACTTTTTTGTGAGTTGTTGTGTTTTCTGGGTTAAGATTAATATTTTATTTCTAAACTCATAAATGAGATTGGGCAAACATTCCCTTCTTTAAGGGGTGGGGTGAAAATCACATTTGTCTCAGTCAATTCAATACATAAAAATGTATGGAGTGGCTACCATGTCACTCTGCACTAGACATTATAGAACATGAAAGATTCAAAATGAGCATAATATGAGAGAACACAGAAGGAAAGAAGACTTTCTATAACCATATAGGAAAAAGAATCACATTAGAAAAGACATTGTCAATGATTTTGAGAACTTTATAAATGCCCAGAATCTGTTTAACTTCACACTTTTTGTTTTCTACCATTCCATTTTCATTCCTCCAAAAACCCAAGCTACTATTTAAATGCAAGAGTTCCACTAGGTGAAAATATAGGGCCAGTATCAGCTCCATGAAGGAAGAGCCTATGTCTGTTTTCCTGGAGGCTGTAAGGCCACCAACTGGCCAAGTACCCAGCACTCGGTGAATGCTCAATAAGTATTTATTAAAACAAAGAAATAATCCAGCTCTTTGACCAAACCATCTGATCAAGCCAGTTTTAAAAATGCAGGACAGCTAAAGACTTGTTCAATGGACCAGCAAGAAAGAGAGGTGCTGCAAAAATTTTGCCCTTATCTGAAATCATTCTAAGAGTGTGGAGGGAACAGCAAGGTTGGACGAATGGGGACAAGACAACAGACGGAGTCCCCACATCCTGGAAAAAGAAGAAAGGAACACAGGCTTCCAATCCCCTAGATCCAGTTCCAAGTGTCTAGAGAGCCCTGGGCACCCCCACCTGGCAAGGCCATTGGCTCTTTGGATCCTGAAGGCTCTCAGACCTCAAGCCCAGGGGAAATTGGTCTACTCCAGTCAAGCTTCCTAGCCCCGAGAGCTCATGTGGTCAGGACTTAGGAACAGTCAAGGAACAGAAAAAAGGAGACACCTCCTATAACTGTCCCTAACAAGCCCTGAGCCAGTCACCTGGTACCTGAGCCCAAAATACATTCAGATCCAAGGAAACAGATGTCCTACAGCAACTGAATGGATATATCCCATCAAGGGAGCAAACTTGGATATGGAATCAACCTAAGTGCCCATCAGTTGATGAGAAGAAAATGTGGGGGTGGGTGTGTGAAGTACTACTCAGCCATGAAAAGGAATGAAATAATGTTATTTGTAGCAACTTGGATGGAATTGAAGAACATTATCCTAAGTGAAGTATCTCAGGAACGGAAAAACAAACACCGAGTGTTCTCACTAATAAGTGGGAGCTAAACGATGGGTACACATAGTCATACAGTGGTATAAAGGATGTTGCAGGCGGGGCATGGTGGCTCACACCTGTAATCCTAGCACTCTGGGAGGTTGAGGAGGGAGGATTGCTCGAGGTCAGGAGTTCAAGACCAGCCTGAGCAAGAGTAAGATCCCATCTCTACTAAAAATAGAAAGAAATTAGCTGGACAACTAAAAATATATAGAAAAAACTAGCCAGACATTGTGGGCACTCTAGCCCGGGCAACAGAGCGAGATTGTCTCCAAAAAAAAAAAAAGGAACATTGGAAACTAAGAAGGAGAGGGGAGAGATGAAAACTTACCTATCGGGTGTAATGTACACTATTCTGGTGACGGGCACACTGAAAGCCCTGGCTGCAGCATTATACGATTCATCCATGTAACAAGAACACTTGTACCCCGTAATATTTTGAAGCAAAAATTATTTTTAAAAAAATAGTAAAAATAAAGTGTCTCTAATAAAAAAATGAGCAAACTTGTCACATTTACTCCTTTTTTTCTTTCCATCCTTATTCATGCCTTCAATTCCCCCCATTTTGCACCCCCAACTTAGTCCCCTTCCCATCCCGAGCCCTCTCATTTTCCCCTTCTGGGTCTGATGTCCTTAAGCTCTCCCTCCTCCATCTACAATTCCAGATCCACACCTCGCCACTACTCCAGCCTCCCTGCTGGGCCCTTTTTCTCTCGTTGCCTGTCTGCTCCTCTGTCCCTGGCCCTGTCCAGGCTGGCCTACCCTCCTCTCTCCCTCCTCCCCCTGCGCTATCCCTAGGATCCTGCGGGGTGGCCATGAATTCTGCCGAGTGCATCCTTCCCTCCGCTCCCGTGGTGGTGGGGTCCATAGCCAGTTCTCCTGTTGCTCAGAGATGTGGAGGCAGTTGCTAAGAGACAGTGAAACGTCAGTACCTGGCCCTCGAGGAAAAAAAGGGGAGTGAAAAAGGGAGAGAGGAGGGAGAGGGATGAAGGGAGGGGGAGAGAGAGAGGGAAGAGGGGAGGGAGGGGAAGACCTGGCTCTGGCGGAAGCCACATATCCCTGCAGCCTCAGCACCCGCCGAGTTTCAGAAAGAAGCATTCGGATTCTGTGAACTTTCTTCCAAGCATCCTCTCTCTCTGATTCCCCTTCTGGGTAAAAGAAAGGGCACAGGGACCACAGGACGGGAAAGCACAGAAGATGCTGGCCTGGGATCCAGGAGACATGGAGGAGAGGCCGGGGGAGGGGAAGAGCAGGGGAGGAAGTCTGTTCTGAAGCCAGCAAGGAGCAGCAGGGATTCCAGGACGAGGGAGGGAGATCCGCGTCTGCTGCAGATTGATGGCTGTGTCCTTGGAAGCGAGTGAGTAGGCTCACGAGGGCCTGTGGGAGTGCAGGGGGCACCTGGGGGCTCAGGAAAATGAGTCTGAATGAAGGGGAGCTGGGGAGATTTCCCAGTGGGCGGGATTGAGGCTGGAAGTGGTGGGAAGAGAGGCAGTGGCAGACTGAGGGGGAAGGGGAGGACAAGTGAGGACAGCAGGTGGGCAGCAGACAAGGAGAGGGACCACGGAGGGCGTGGGTGCATGGTGGCGCTGAGGCCCTGGGCGTGGCAGTGCTCCTGTTCCTCTGCCTGACCAAGTCTGGGCGTGGGCTCAAGCTGGGCAGCACAGGAGAGTGCAGTGTTTGTGGAAAAGGATGACGGGATTAGGGTGTGTGCTGGGGTGGCAGAGGGTGGAGCAGGCTGGGGAGGGGGCTCTGCAGGAGTTCATGTGCAGAGGGAGCCGCAGAGAGAACTGGGGAGGTGGGCCGGGGCAGGACAAAATATGGGGGAGTCACAGAAGAATGGGGTGTTTGTGTGTGAGAGAGAGAAAGAGAGAGAGACGGGGTGCTGAGTGTTTGGAAGGGGTGTGCAAACAGCCAGAGTGTGGATGCAGGTTTTTCTTGGGGAGTTGTTCAAAGGCGGTTCAGCTGTTTGGTGCTGATGGTGAGGCGGGGCTTTGCGGAGAAGAAGAAAATGCACCTAGTCCAGGACAGAAACCCGGAAGGAGGATGGCTAGAGGCTGGGCAGGGGAGGATTAGTGGGTGACAATATTGGGGGGCTGAGGTCTGAGCCCACCCTGGCTGGCCCGCACCTGAAGACAGGAGGCAGAGAGCTTTGTGGTTGGGGGGCAAAGAAGGGAGGAGGGAGGGAGAGAGAAAAAGAGAGAGAGAGAGAGAGAGAGGTTGGACAGGGGACCAGGGCGTAGCACCCATTTCTCTGCCTGAGTGCTTTCCTTGTTGACAGAGTGAGCAACCTCCACCTGCCGAATGCAGAGCTGTGCTGAAGAAGGTACTGGCGGGGAGAAGTAGCCAAAGCTCCTCCAGCTGACCGTTAGCCTGCACCTCAGGACTCATGGCTCTTTCCAGCCTCGGAGGCCCAGACAGCAGGTGTCACTTGGGATCTACCTCTCCCTGGAAAAGCAAGAGTCCCCCTGGAGATTCCAGCAGCCATTGAGGCTGAAGACTCCCAGGCTTTTAGGAGGCCCATGGAGACCCACTTCCTCCTGGGCTGCCTTCCCAAAACACCCACTCCTGGAGCCCCTTGGACTCAAGCCCACTGGGCCACCAGGAGAAATGGCCTCTGAGACCTTTAATGCTGGAGACCCAGGTGCAGCCCTGGCTTCCTAATCAGTCCCAGACTTGGGGCAGGGCTTATGTTTTCTTAGAAGAAGTGCCAGGACCTTTAAAGGGCACCTTTCATCTCCTTCAGCACCTCCCTCCCACCTCTCAGACACAGCCCCAAGAGGAAGCACCCAGCAGGCATGGATGAGAAGGGCACAAACGGTCTGCAGGAACCCTTCCAGGGCCTGCCGGCAGTCAGTCCAGCCCCATCCGTGTCTCCTTCCTTTCTCAAGTTTTGATCATCATTTCAGACCCTGGGGGACCTCGGCTGGGTTTCTAGCCCCCTAGGCTCCAGAGGGGGACTTCCTGTGGATCTCAGGAAGCCTTTTGGTGCTGAGAGGCTCCGGCAAAGGCTTGAGCCATGACACCACGTGCGCGGAAGCCCCACCTTCAAGGGCTCTGGCCCCTGATGTAGCTGCCTTCCTGTGTCACTGGCTCTTGATTCCACGAACACAGGCCCGATGGGCTCCCTTCTGCATTGCTGCTGCCAGCTCCCTAAGATGGGCGACACCTGGGCACAGCTTCCCTGGCCCGGGCCTCCCCACCCAGCCGTGCTGCTCATCTCCCTGCTCTTGGCGGCCGGAGTGATGCTCTCGGATGCCGGCACCAGCTGCCCCGTCCTTTGCACGTGCCGTAACCACGTGGTGGACTGCAGCAGCCAACGGCTATTCTCTGTGCCCCCAGACCTGCCCATGGACACCCGGAACCTCAGCCTGGCCCACAACCGCATCGCGGCCGTTCCGCCCGGCTACCTCACATGTTACATGGAGCTCCGGGTGCTGGATTTGCGCAACAACTCTTTGATGGAGCTGCCCCCGGGCCTCTTCCTCCATGCCAAGCGCTTGGCACACCTGGATCTGAGCTACAACAACCTCAGCCACGTGCCGGCCGACATGTTCCAGGAGGCCCACGGGCTCGTGCACATCGACCTGAGCCACAACCCGTGGCTGCGAAGGGTGCACCCCCAGGCCTTCCAGGGCCTCGTGCAGCTCCGGGACCTGGACCTCAGCTTCGGGGGCCTGGCCTTCCTCAGCCTTGAGGCTCTTGAGGGCCTGCCAGGGCTGGTGACCCTACAGATCGGCGGCAACCCCTGGGTATGCGGCTGCACCATGGAGCCCCTGCTGAAGTGGCTTCGGAACCGGATCCAGCGCTGCACAGCGGGTAAGGGAGGGGCAGGAGTGCGCAGCCGGCAGTGGGGGGTGGGGCTTGCATTGCCAAAAGCAAAGTCTCCAAAGAACAGGGGGAGACTTAGCAGTTTGCCTCTTTGTACACCAGCTGTTTCGGTCAACAAGTATTTGTCGAATCCTTGCGATGCATGCTAGGCCTTGGGGGCCCATTCATTTATGAAACAGAAGTCCCTTGCCTCCACAGTGCTTATAACTGAATGAGGCAGACAGTTAAAAGCGAGAATGCTAATCGTACATGGAGCTCATGGCACTTTCAGCATGACCTAAGAACTTGCCACGTATTATTTATGATCCCCCGTCTTTATTATCCTCATTTTACAGGTGAGGAAACTGAGATTTAGAGCAATGCAAAAACCTGCCCAGAGTCACTCAGACTATGGCAGGGTCATAGATAAAACTCAAATTTATTTGACTGCTAAGCCCCGTGCTACTCTGCCAGATGGCTTTGTAAGTGTTCTAAGTGTTCGAAAACTCTCACGAATACATAGTAATTGCTAACACTACGTTAGTACTTACGATATGCCAGGGACTGTTCTACATTCCATATTTTATCTTATCCTCACAAGAATTCTAAGGAAGTCTTCACTCTACAGAAGGGGAAACTGAGGCACAAAGAGGTTCAATAGCTTGCCCAAGTCACACAGCTGCTAAGTAACGAAGTCAGGGTTTGAGCCCTGGCAGTTGGCCTGTCCTCCGGCTGTATCCTGGAAAGTCAGCTATGGCTGAGTTCTGGGCCGGCCAAAGGCGATCAGCAGAGTCCTGCAAAGTTTGGGTACACGGTGAGGAGCTGAGAGGAGGACGGAGATGCAGCAACTTGACCGGCCAATCCCAACTGGACGGTGGCTCAGGGCCTGAGGGAGCCCACATCACACAGGTCTAATGGGCTCTGTGCCCACCCAGTGGTGTCCAAGCCTGGCTCAGAGGCAGGCGATGCTCAGCTGTGGCCCCGGTTCCTGGGTCTCCTGTGCGAGAGCTCTGGACCTGGGCACTAGTGCCCAGCAGCGGCACAGCCGGGGGTGCCGCCCAAGGGCTTCCCCAGAGCCCGGGCTCAGCAAATGCTGAGAAGGAGCAGTGCCGAGTGAGGCAGGAGGGAGCGGAGGACTGAGTGGGGAGCCCAAGACCAGAATAGTTTGGGGGGGCTGTGGGTCACGATTCCAGTGTTTCCACAAGGCTGTGGGAGGAAGCTCTCTGGGACCAAAATAGCTGGGGACTGAGATGGGGCGATGGGGGAGCCTGAGGGGGAGGCCGCCTGGAGCGATCTCTCCGCCTGCCCAGCCTCTGCAGGCCGCACCTTCCCTCTCTCTCCTATGCACTCAGGACAGAAAGGGCACTCTGGGCACTGAGCTGCCATCGTACCCAGGGACTTTCGAGGTCCCCGCTGCCCTACAGAGGCAGCCCAGACTCCCAGTGAGCAGGAGAGGGGTCCAAGATCCTGTCAGTGCGACCTACACATCGGTACAGGTGAGACACAGGCCCACAGTGAGAGAGCAAGCAGGCCGCAGCTGGAATCCATGTCCCCGCTCCTCCACAGACTCACCTGACACCGTGCCACACTCGCCAGGCTGTTTCCTGCTGCAGACGAACCTGGCCAGGGCAGGCAGGACTAGGTCATGCTCTTCCCTTTAGGCCTTTTTCATCTGCTTCCTCCCTTTTTCTTAGTGGGAGTCTCACTATTACCCATGCTTTTTGGAAAAATTCAAACAAAGAGGGACCTAAGCAAGCCCTAGGGATACAAATGGCTTCAAGACTGGTGCCTGGACTTCCCAGAGAGTTTTGTCAGCCCCGGTTGCACTCTGGATCCCACGCAGCCCCACTGGTTGCCCTCTGGGGCTGCTGTGGCGGGTCCGTGAGTGTCCCCACGTCCCCACTTCCCCATCTCACTGCCGCACCCCTACCCCTCTCACACGCACAATGGACTTTGGAGTTCAGCGTCTTCCAGTTCCCGGAGCGGAGCTCATGAGGGTCAGCCCCAGACCCAATCCCGGCCCAGGCAGGGTCTGGGGTCCTGTGGTCATAGCCTGCAGGGACCTCTCAGCCTGGCACTGGGGGGAGGTGGCACCCTCCTTCCCACACGACTCCCCATTGCTAAGGATAATGGTGCTCAGCCATTTCTCAAAAGGGTCAATTGATTCTTTGCCAAACCCATCATTGAATTCTTTGCCCTTGAAAACCACAGAATGAATACACGGCATTTAAACATCCCATATTTTAGAAAAGTTCTTCACCATGACTCTCTTAGACAATGTAGGTTGGATTATCCCCTTCTTATAGAGACAGAATATGAGGGCCAGAAAGGCAGGAAAAAAAACAAGACTTGGCCAACGTAAGAGCTTGATTAATATTTATCCACTGAATGAAAGAAATACTCGCTGCTCAAAAGCCAGTGCCTCGCCCCGCATGGCAGAACTGCCACCTGCTGCTCTTCCTTCCAAGGCAAAGTGAGATGAGACCGTTGGCAACCACGCTGCATTTATAAAAGTGCCCCTGGAGAGGTGCTGGGGAGAGCAGGAACCCCACCAGAGGATCAGCCCCCTCCTACAGAAGCCTGAGGGCAGAATTGACCCCCAATGACCTGTCTAGAGAAGCCAACGAGCAATAATAATAAAAGCTCACACTTGCAGACTGCTTAATACATACCAGGAACATATAATTTACATATGTTAACTCCCTGAATCCTCACTACAACCCTATGAGGTCGATATTGTTACTATCCTCACTTGACAGATGAAGAAACCAAGACACGGAGGGGTTAAATAATGTACCCATAATCACACAACCAGTGACAGGTGAAGAGGGGACATGAGCACAGGCTAATAGCTCCAGAACCCACATTCTTAACCCTATATTCTGTGTATCTGGAAAAGCCACATAGGTGGTAGAAACCCCAACACTTCGGAGTTGTTCAGCGTCCTGTACTCAGTTAACAAAGATTCCCTGAGCGCTTATTGTGGACAGGACACCATTCTGTTGCTAGGGATACCACGGGAGGAGCTTATGTTCGGGGGAGAGAAGACAGACAATAAACAAACTGTCAAGCAATGATCAGTACTGCATAGGTAAGATGGCAGCCTGCGGGGAGGTGCGTGGGGGTGCGATTTTATACAGAGTCGTAGGGAAGGCCTCACTCGTAGGGGGTGTTGAGCAGAGTCCCAGAGGAACCGGGGGGCTGAGCTGTGCAGAGAGTTGGGAGAGAAGCTCCCTCACGAGGAACAAATGCAAAAGCACCCGTGGCCCACCTCGAGAGGGGACATGCTTGGGGTCATGGAAGAATGACCCAGGGGCACATGTGGCTGGAGCAGGGTGGAAGAGGTGGGAAAGTGTCCTTGGAGCTCACGGAAAGGACTTGGCTTTTGCTTGGTGCAAAATGTGAAGCCAGGGGAGGGTTTCGGGCACGGTGGCACGAGCTGAGTGACGTACCCAAGGGTGTCTGGATAAACCCCAGAAGGAAAGGGATAGGTGGCCCCCATCAGAGAAGCTGTGTCTGATCAGCCAGTCAAAACTCAAGTAACTTAATATGCAAAGCACAATTACCACCATTGTTGTCATCACCTTCAGGACTTGAGATCTGAAAGACTCGCTCGGCTGACTGTGTTGAAATAGTTTAAGGCAGAGGCCAGAGACCAGTAGGGAGACGATTGCAGGACGTTCAGTGGTATCCCACGAAAGCCCCAGATCTACCATGGGTAGTAGCTGTAGGACTTTTGGCAAATTGCTAAACTCTTTAGCAGTGATTTTCACATCTGTAAAAATAAGTATAAAAATCCTTGCCTTCGGGGCTGTTGAGGGAACTAAAGAAGATAAGTAAAATTTTTGGCACATGGAGGAAGCTCAGTGAATGTCTTTCTTCCTTTTCCCGGGGAGGGATGGGGAACTCCCTGACCCCTTCTCTCTCCCCTGGGGAACCTTACCCTCCCTGGCTTCTGTGTTGCAGACTCTCAGCTGGCTGAGTGCCGGGGCCCCCCTGAAGTCGAGGGTGCCCCGCTCTTCTCGCTCACCGAGGAGAGCTTCAAGGCCTGCCACCTGACCCTGAGCCTGGACGATTACCTCTTCATCGCGTTCGTGGGCTTTGTGGTCTCCATCGCCTCCGTGGCCACCAACTTCCTCCTGGGCATCACAGCCAACTGCTGCCACCGTTGGAGCAAGGCCAGCGAAGAGGAAGAGATCTGATGCGGCCGCCTCCCGTCCCTCCATGCTGCTCACACCACTGCTACTGACCACCAGACCCCTCCCTGACTGCCCGCTCTGGCTCCACGGTGCCCTGCCTGCCTCAGTCGCGCCCCAAGCAAGGTCCGGAAACTAACTTTGTGAGAACATCTACTTTGAGCCAGGGACCATGAACGTCAGACAGCACTGTGAGTGTCAGAGGAACCAGCCTGTCCTGGCCCTCAAGGCACTCACCTCTGGTAGAGGAGAGAGATCCGAAAATTGTTCCCTTTAAGACGGTATGTCAGGACTCTGAGCACATAGCTGTGCAAGCCCAAAGAGGTGGCCATCAACCGTGTCTAGCAAAGTCCAAGAGAATTGCAGGGGTGGAGTGATTTGTGAGCTGGGTCATCAAAAACTGTCTACTTTGGCCGGGCGCAGTGGCTCACGCCTGTAATCCTAACTCTCTGGGAGGCCGAGGTGGGCGGATCGTTCTGAGCTCGGGAGTTCGAGACCAGCCTGAGCAAGAGCGAGACCTCATCTCTACCAAAAATAGAAAGAAATTAATTGGACAGCTAAAAA
>CAUYSK010072470.1:0-41384 GCA_963575035.1 Avahi laniger | reverse complement strand
CCTCCTGGCTGCTGTAGAGACAAACTGCTTCATGTGAATCTGCGTCAGCCCCCTGATCTGGGCCTAAACTTTGCTGACACCTAAAAGAAGGTGGTGGGGAAGCAAGGATTGTGGGTAAATGACCATTTGTTATTCATTCATCAAGCCTTTGCTGAGCACATACCACGTGCCGGGCACCATGCTGGATCCTGGGGACACAGGAAAGAAACAACATGCCCCTGCAGAGGAGGTGCTTGCAAGCTGTTTGAAGAATGAATATGTAACCTAGGATAATTGAGCAATAATTTTATGTGCCATAAAGCAGATTACACATAAAAGGGCAAATCTGTCCCGTCAACAACCAACTTGGGATAAGGGAGTGAAGGTTCTACACCAAGGCTTTTGGACCCCTGCCGAAGACTGAAATATGGTTGCATCATCTGTGAGTATAGCATGTTCTTGACTCTCTTTTAATTAGTAAAAATAATAAAAGAGACTAGGGAAAAGATATTTCTGATTCCAACAAAATAAACTCTGTCTTCCATCCTCTGCATCTCTCTTGCTAGCACCTTAATTCAGACACTCATTGCTTTATCTCTGCCATGGATCCGGCCTCTGGAATCCGTCTTTCCATGAGGGCTTTTATCATGTCCATATTTTTTATGTAATCAAATTGATCCTTTTTCCCTTTATTTCCTGATGTGAAGATACTTTGTATTACCTGTTTGGTCATGATAGCTTTTTTAAAATACGTTTTTGGAATTTGTTTGTTAATATCTTCTTTTAGGTATTTTGCCTCCATGTTCATGATCCAGACTGACTCGTAATGTTCCCGTTTATGCTGTCCTTGTTGATATTGGTATTGGGGTTATTTGAAGAGCATTCTCACTTTTCCACTCTCTAGATTGTTTGGAATTACTCAAGGATTACTGTCCATGGAGAGTTGGTAAGTGGTAGTTCTTTGGCCTCACCTTGAAACTTTAGCAACAGCATTTCTCACAGCCGACGTACCTTCTCTACTTGGCTCCCAGGGCACTCTCTCCATCATCCCTCAGTCTCATGTAAGGCGGAAGTGCCTTCCCTCTCTGCACTCCCGCCCACCATGCCTCCTTGCAGACCTGGACCACCTTAGTGGCCGGACACTAATGAGGACAGATTGTTCTCTCCTCTGGCCTTGCAGCCAAGCTGTATGGTTAGGTCTCAACATTTTCTAGCTCCAACAAAACTCCCTCTGAACTCACTAGGTCAGTTCGCTGCTCTGTTCTTCTTGCCCCCACAGCACCTTGTATGCACCTCTGCACACTCCCACACTGTAGTACAATTAATAATGCATGAGTTTTATCTCCGACCAGAACTCGAGCTCCTTACACTCTGTGCTTTATTCATCCTTGCAATTCCCCTGCCTGGGAATTGAATTCTCAGGCTTAGGCATGGCAATTGCAAAGATGCAGTCCATTCTCGCATCTCATTTCTTGGGCCAGGCACACAAAAAAGACAGTAAACATTTGTTGAATAAACGAACTAAATGTTCTGATCAGTTATACACAAAGAGCTCATTACAAATCTAATGCACGGTTGTTACACTACCAGCATCTAACCAGGAGGTGCCGATGTCTCAGTCTTCCTCTCTGCCATCCACTGTTCCCTGCCTTCATGGGCTGGGGACTCAGTCTCCCTCTGCAAGTCCTTCAGTGCCCCGTGACTGTATTATTTGGTCTTTGCTGCGTTGCTCTGAATTCTTACCCATGCATTCACACTCTTATGCTATTTCCACGGCTCTGTCACCCAGGCCTCCTTCCTAAAGCTCAGATTCTTTGAGAGCTTTCTGGAATTCTACTGCTTTAGAGTTCACTCTGGCAGACTCCCTTCACGGGAGGCTTGCTTACTGCAAGGAGTCACGGACAAGAAAGTCTGGCTTCCTGGAAGCCTGGGTTCCAGGAGACAGTGTCCCCCAAGAAGTAGAACAAATGCTGGAGCTAAGGAACTTCCGGCTCTCTTTCCTAAAGTGTTCCTGCAACCCTACTAAAAAGGCTGTCTGGACAATGTCCACTTTAAGATTTAGTTTGGTAAACAACTATGCGTGTTTATATCTGAATATGCCAAGGGAAAACGTTATGTTTTTACATCAGTTATTTAATATCTTAGGCAAAAGTTGTTTTGGTTCAAATCATCCTTAGCAATGACATTAATTCTCTTTTGACTGGGATATTTAATAAAGCTGCTTCTGTAAAGCAAGTATGTTATCTTTTTAAATAAAATAAGAAAATAACGCAGGTTATATAAACACCAGCTCAAGTACTCAGGATGTGTTACAAGTTGCAAAGTGGTCTCTGCGGTTATGGGTTTGCTCTTTCATATGGATTACTTGAGTAATGAAAGTGTTTTCTACAGGTCTGGATGTGGAAGAATAACTTAAGTTCTCATTAGTGCTTGTCCAAGAAGTGCAAAGTGCTCACATGCAGTGCTGATTGGCAAATACAGACTTTGGTTAGTTTCTGATTCAGACGTGCCGCACTGGCTCTCCAGAAACAGCTTGTGGAGAGACTGCTCACCAGTTCCTTGAAAGCCTACAAAAGAACAATTGTTGTTCCTCTTTTTTGTGGTCTGCCAAATCTGATGGTGAATTTTCTTCGTTGCCTCCTGAGAGATAGAACTGATTGAAAACCAGTATGTGGGGATATGGAAGCTAATTCAGCCTGCGTGCCTGCATGTGTGTGTGTGCACTTGTACACGTGCATGTGTGTGCACGTGGAGAATGTCACAGGCAGGGCCTTACCTCCGCAGCGCATTCGGTGAACAGGAAAGAGAGCCGGACAGTGCGTCCCCAGGCCTGGTGCTGCCTCCTCAGCCCCTCTCTTGGTCTCTCAGGCTGCACTGGCTACATCTGTCATTTTTCTACTTTTAAATTCAGATGATTTCTTCCATTTTTGATGTTTGATTCTGGAAGCAGCTCAAGAACAGTCACACTCTTGGTTTTGTTTTGATCCTGGCCCACGTTGGGTCTTGGAGACTCTGACTGGAGGAATTTCCAGAAACATTCTCGCAGGGGAGAAGACAAGCACTCCTGTTGGCCATGCACGCTCCCACACCGAAGAGGAAATGTCTGCAGAGGTCATTGAACCCTGTGCTTTTGATATGGTGAAATTAATAAATACATTAAAAAGACCTCGGAGCAGGAACGTGCCCTGAAACAACCCAATTTTGATCCCAAGTATCACTTGGGTCTCCCAAGTGCCTTTCACAGTAGCAGTCACCGCCCAGCAGTGATGGCGGCATTGGTTACCTATTGCTGCATAACAAATTACCTCAAGACTTAGCCGCTCACAACAACAACAAACATTCACTGTCTCACGCAGTTCCAGAGGCCAGAAACTCGGGAGTGGCCTGCGGTTCTGGTTCGGGATCTCTCAGGAGGTGCTGAGGCTGCACTCACGTGATGGCTTGGCTGGGGATGGACGAGCAGCTCAGAGGGGCTCACTCAGGTCCCAGGCGGGCCAGTGCTGGCTGTCGGCAGGAGACCTCAGTGCCTCGCCACACATGGGGACTCTGCATAGGGCTGTTTCAGTGTCCTCATGGTGTGGCAGCCTCCTCCAGAGCGAGCGATCCAAGAGAGGACAAGGCAAGACCCACAGTGTTTCCATGACCCGGTCTCAGAAGTCATGCACCTTCATTTCTGCAGGGTCCTCTCGGGGTCACGGGTCAGCTCCGTTCACTGTGGGGAGCCAGTATATGGGCATCTTAGTCCCTTTGGGCTGCTATAACAGAATTTTATGGATTGGTGTCTTATAACAATAGAAGTTTATCTCTCACTGTTCTGGAAGCTGGGAATTCCAAGATCAAGGCTTCAGCAGACTCACTGTCTGCTAAGCACCCGTTTTCTCACAGACAGCACCTTCTCGCTGTGTCCTCGTGTGGTGGGAGGGGTAGATGAGCTCACTGGGGCCTTTTTAATAAGGGCACTAATCCTATTCATGAGGGCTCCACCTCCCAAAGCCCCACCTCCTAATACCACCATCCTGGGGGTGAGGATTTCAGCATATGAATTTGGGGGCCACAAACATTTAGTCCATAGCAACAGGCCCCAGCAGGAACAGGTGAGCATGATGGGGGCATCTTGGAGACCGGCTGCCAGGGTACCATTTCCTGGGTGTGCACTTTCTGCTTGTCCTCATATCCAGCTCTCAATCTTCATTTACCAGAGACAGCTCTCACAGTGACTCCATCTGGTAGTTAGTTTCACCCTTGTTTTATAGAGGAAATGTCTCAGAGGGTAATCAACCTGCACAACAGCTCACAAATACCAGTGGGGCTGAGGTAGGATTCCAATGTGGTCCAACTGTCTCCGAAGCATGAGGAGTTCACCACTGCTACAAACTGAATTGTATGTTGGATTTGTATATTGAGGCCCTGCCCCCAACGTGGTGGTATTTGGAGATAGGATCTTTGGGAGGTGATCAGGTTTAGATGAGACCATGTGGTCGGAGTCCTTCATTTGTGCCTTTATAGGAAAAGATACCAGAGAGCTTGCTTCCTCTCTCTCTCTCCCTACTATGTGATAAGGCGGCCATCTGCAAGCCAGGAAGAGAGCCCTCAATGGGAACGGAATCAGACAGCACCCTGATCTTGGACTTTCCAGCCTCCAAAACTGTGAGAAGCTGTTATTTAAGCCACCCCGTCTATGTTATTTTGTTATAGCAGCCCAAGCCGACTAAGACAAGCACTGTGCTCTACTTTTAATTCTTACATTTACGAAGACAACACAAGATCGTTGTTGCAGTGTAACAACTGTACCTACATTATAGATTGAAGAGGTGAAATCTAAATATAGATTAGATTTAGTAATAGAGAGCATATGTGGGCTGGTGTCAATTTCAGGAATTAAATGTCCTTGTTTTGGCCTTGTCTAGGTTTCCTTCTCTGTCTTCCTGGCTCTGCAACCCAGTTATCTCTGTCTTTGCTGACCCATACCAAACTGCATCGGATAGAGACTGTTATGTCACTACAGAAAATTCTCGGTCTTGGTCTACAGTTTCTCACAGTTTAGACAAAACTTCATCACATATATATATGTGTATATATATATATATATATATGTATGTATGTTTTTATTGAATGTTTTGATTAGTTACTGCACAGATTTGGGAAAATTGTGGTACTTTAGGAGGTGTGCTTATCTTCCAATTCCCTAGAACTGCTTGTAATATGTCGTTTTTCTCTGAGCTTTGTTGCTCCAAAAGGAGATTTCCTGAAATAGTCTTTAAGTACCTTTAAAAAGAGAAAGAGGAAATAGGAGAATAAGAAAACCACCCCAAAGCCTCTCCTTTATTGCGCAGTGACAGGCCTCTCGACTGATGGCCACAGGGAGTTTTGCTGTTCATGTCACTTATGTTTGGGCTACACAGATCCAACTTAGAGCTGGGGTGCCGTTATGTGAAGAAATAAATTTTGTTCACATTCTTCAAAAGTATATATATCTTATTCAGTTTCAACATTATAATAGGGTTCCTTATGAAACCTCACATCATGAAACTCACATTGTAAAAATTATTTCAGTTTTCAAAAAAATGGCCTTAGAAAAACTTGAATAACATTAGTTTTCCTTCAAAGGTTTCCATAATATGTAGTCTATTTTTCTAGCTATCAGTTCCATTTATTACAAGCAACTACAAATTACACATTAGTTGACCAAAACTCTAAAATGGAAAACCACAAGCCCCAGCATCGTGAGGACGTCCAGAACAGCACATAAATCCAGACCCGAGCATGGACCACGACCATGGAAGCTATGCCTGAAAGTGCTCACCCATCACCTTCTCCTCTTACCCACAGTGGTCTAATACTCCCTAATTAATGGATAAGTTGTTTCTAATTTACAACAGGGACATGCATGTGTGCAAAACTGCTTACGCATTTATGAAAATTACACAATTTGCATATGGGCAACTCTTGGCACGTGTGAATTATTCATACATGATGTATTCAGGAACAAAGGAATTCCTAAGCAAATGACGCTAAATTCACTGCAATTTAGAATCATTACAAAACACATATCAGATGTGCCCCATTCATTCCGTCGTGGTTCTAAGCTTGTAGCCTGCATCAGAGTCTCCTAGGGAGTTTGTGCCAATGCAGATTACTGGGCCCAGAGTTTCTGACTCAGTGGGTCTGAGGTAGGAGGTGAGAATTTGCATTTTCAACAAGCCCTTGGTGGTGCTGGGGCAGCTGGGTCAGGGACCACGCTTGGAAAACCACGTGTAATTCTGTTTCCCGAGGAGAGGCGCCACATCACAGCCCTGCCCATCGCCAGCCCTAACACGGTGCCCACACATCATTACCGCTCCACTGCTATTAACAATAACAACAGTAAGAACTAACTTTTATTTGGTACTTTCCCTGTGTTAAGAACTTTTCAAGGGTTACTTCATCTAATTCATACAACTCTATCAGGTAGATGCTAACTTATTTTCCCATTTTACAGAGGGAAAAATGGAGCCTTAGAGAGGTTAAGCAACTAGCCCAAAGCCTCATGGCCAGTTTGCAATGGGGCAAGGAGAGATGTTTTGGGGGTTGAATTGAAAAAAAAAAAAAAGATCCCTGGGCAGTGTTCCCTTTTTGGTGACTGTTTTCAGGTTCCTATGAAATTTTTGCCAAGGATAAATCCAGAAATGTTTTAAAAGAAGAAAACTCTATACAGACTCAACAGAAAAGTTTTCAAGTTGATGCCCCTTTTTGAGGGGCAAAAAGTATTGACCAAACTCACCTTTGCAAATAAATGCTATTTTTTCTCAGTAGACATTTTCCTATGACCCGGATGTGTAGGATATCACCTCCATGAGGCATTTATTAGAGCCTCTTCTAAAGAATCCCTTTGCTCCAACCGAGGCGAGTGTCTGTGATAACCTCTGCACGGTGCCCGCCGCTGTTGCAAAGGGCCATCGAAAGCCGCCCGTGACTCACTCAGAAGTGCGAAGCCCCTTTTCAAGTTTTGCTTAGAGTCTGTTTCTTCTAATTTAGCAAAGAAGCTGCACGTGTTGCTGTGGGGTGTCTTAGTCTTATCTCCTGGCTTCACTATAAACAGTTCTGCGGAGAGGAGAGCCGAAGCGGCCGCCTACCACCAACTGGTAAAAAGCCCAGGGCAACCGGAGCCCCTCGCAGGGCAGACAGAGCTAATTCTCTCCGGTCCGCCTGCGTGTCGCTAGGAGCATGCTTTGAGGGACTGTGCCGAGGGTAAATGCCACGGTGGGTAGACAGAGTTCCCATGAGATTTTCCATTAGAGATCAAATGCTGAAGTTGTCTTCAAATAGCTTGTAGTCTCTTAGCTCTCCCAGCCTCACCCCAACACAGCTACGAGAAACAATTGCCAAATGGCTGCTGTCCAGATGATCTGTTTATTTCGGCTGTCTTTGGCGGGAAAAATGATCGGATCCCCCCCTGCTGTGACCTGGTCTGGCACTAAGGCAATCCTCCGCCCCAGTCTCCCTCTGTTCCTCCCGCCCACCCCAATAAAATCCTGGAATTCTGTTTCCTCCTCTGTAAAAAAATCAGGATTCTACCACTACTGCTTAATTTCCTAGATAACGGTTATGAAGAAATTGGAGTGTGACTACAAGGCAACTGCAGAATGTGAAAGACTCTTGCCTTTGCAACGGAGTCACTCTGGGAGGGTCGCCTAGGTTACCCTCTTTGCTCCTGCTGTTTTGCCTTGGAGAAGATTTATGACTTCAGTTGTCTTTCCCTTGCCTTTGTCCCTGACAAGCACAGCAGCAGTAGCAGCCACAAGTAACGTCAGTTAGGCTTCTCCATGCTTCCTGCATGACAGGCAGGGTGTTTGGGGTCAGACTGGCTAGATTCAAACTCTGGTTCTGCCACTCACTAGCTGTGTGGCCTTGGGCAAATTACTATGCTGCCCTGTGCCTCAGTCTTCTCACCTGCAAAAGGGGAGTAATAGCAGTACCCAGTTCCTGGGTTCCGTGAGGAGTAAATGTTCATGCTTAGAAAGCGCTTAGACAGATTTTGGCACAAAGTAAAAACTTCATAAATGCTTGTTGCTATTACAAGCGTGTCTGGGGAAGATAACGCAAGATGCCAAATGATAAAGAGGAAGTTAGCAGTTGTCCTGTGTAGCTTGCTTTTTGTTGATTAAAAAAAAAGTTGCAAAAGCAATAAACGTCAGTTGGGGAATAGACAAGAATGTTTAAAGCAGAAAATAAGTCATTTAAAGCTCCTCCACCCAGAGATAACCATTGTTAATTCCGTAACAAATTTCCTGTTTCAGGCTTTTGAGATAACCTGGGCAAACTCCGGCCATGGGAAAGGAAGGCTCAGAGCCCCCGTGAGACGCTGGTGCCGCCTGCTGTGACCCTGGGTTGGGGCGGGATGGGCCCATGGCTCTGGGCACACACAAAGTGACTAAAGCCAGCCTCCTTCAACCCTTGGCCACGCCCAGCCTGTTTGGGGCTGAGTCTTCTAAGCACCAAATAACATGTAATTTCACCAAAGAAAGCAGTTATCTGAGCTCATACAGAGAATGTAGCTGGTGATTTTTGGGTTTTAAAGATTTGTTTAGAGTATTAAAATGTGTTTTTGTTTATTCGCTTTTGATATTTTATTTACACAGCCTTAGAATCTCTCTGATTCCTCATCTATAAGATTGGGAGGGAAACGGCCACCCTTCTTTCTCTTAAGTTCCTGACTCCCAGGGAATAGGGCACAGTCTAGGTGCATAGCTCCTCGGTGGTCTGAAATAACAGAAAGACAAGACGGACAGAAAACGTCAGCCGTGTCTTTCCGAGGCAGCCACAGAAGCAGATCTTCTCCAAGGACACTGGGTCCCCTGGTGGAACACTGTGCTCTCTTTTAGACTTTGGTGACAATGGCAGTCCTGGAGGTGGGTGTGTTCGGAGGCCATCAGACTAGTCTAACTGGACATGGGCACTCAACCTCGACAAAAGCTTCATAACTCATTTGATGGAAGTTTTCAAGTTTCCTTTAGCTGTTTTGCATTGTATAGATCTTGTTTTGTCCACTGTAATGAACAAGAAGACTTTTACAAAATCAGTGCTTAGCCCATTTTTTTAGTTTCTTTCATTCCACACAGACGGGTCCAAGTGTTTGCAGTGGGATCAGAAGTTACTAGAATATTGCCAGTTTTTTGTTTTATGTTTTTCCATCAGAGCCTGCCCGCCTAGATTTGTGGGACCAAGTCTCGCATTTGGTAAAGGATCATGTGCTTGAAAGAGACTGAGACGCCCTCGCAGGGTGAGGAGGGCAGAAGAGAACGGGAAACCTTGGAGAGTGGAACGACAGGGCAGGGGTCTCCCCATACGGCTCCCCGCTTTGCCATTTGTCCCCTTCTCCTCCCCTGGACCCACGCCCTCTGCTCCCCGCAACTCAAGCTCATGTTCCAGCAGAGGAGCCTGCAGGCCCCGCGTTGGGCACGCGCTTCCTCTAACAGAGGCGGAGGGAAGACCCCCCGACTCAGAGTAGGGAATCTTCCTCTCATTCCTAATGACAGTCACTTCACTGCATTGAGAGGACACTCAGAGCCCCACGTGTAGGGGAAGGCAGAGGGCAGCTGGGCGTGAGAGGAAGCTCGTTGGCCTCTTCACAGAAGCGAGCGAGTGGTCAAGTGACCAGGGGGTGGCAGGGTGCGTACCGCCAGTTTCTCCTTCTCCGTGTCTCCTTCAGTAAGACAAAGAATCCAAATGGTCCTAAAACTTCCTCCCATGCTTTCTAAAACTCACCAGGGAGAGGTGTGGTTGGCTTGAGGAGCTGAGAGAGGGTGAAGTAGGGTCAGCAGTCGACCTGGTGCGAATTAGGAACCAGGGAATTTCTTCCTCATGCTTAGCCAACAACGTCGCAATTCAAGGGGTGGAAGTTTTTCTTGCCTGGAAGCGGAGTTCACTCGGAGGTGAGGAATGAGGACGAGGAAAGACGTGCTTTGGGCAACCCCAGGGCTGCTAGAAGGCCAAAGGGTCTGCAGCACGAGCCTGCTGCAATTCCGCTCCCTCCTCTGTCCACACATGCTGCAGGGCTGCCCCTGCGGGATGAGCTGCTTGGGGGCAGGAGCCATCGGGAGCCTTTGCCTCCGTGACCCATGGCCAAGTCTGGAGCGGGGATACCTGAAGGTGGGGTGCAGCCTGGGGCCCGTGGAGGAGTTTTGCTCAGGATTAAATTGGTGAGACAGAGGGACTCAAAGTCCGAGCTTGTCTCATTACCGCCGTGCTCGAGCCGGCGGGCTGGCAGACTGCTCCTCAGTAAGTGCTGAACTCGGAGAGGAGTTTCACAGTCTGTAAGATGAAGTTTACAGTACTAACCTCTTTAAACCAGTGAGGATTTAATTAGAACATAACAGAGTGGGGGTAGAAATGCCAGTCAATCCTGGGAGAAAAGGGGGGTAACTGGAAGAATGTTTAATAAAGGAATTATTTACAAAGGTGTGGCCAGGGTGTGGGGACGGTGCTTACCCTTGGCTGGTGACAGAGGGGTTACCCTCTCCAGGTCTGAGGAGAGGGGAGCAGGGCGTTGCCAGAACCTGCCTTACAGGTACCCTGGGACCTTTAGTCAAGGAACAAAGCCAGGCCAGAGTGACGCCAGTGCGGAGGGGTCAACAGCAGACGTCATCCCTCCCTCCCTCGGTCCTCCCAGCTCCCTGCCTGGGCTCCCACTGCTCAGATCCAGCCAGGAGCCACAGGGCACCTGGGCCGGTCTGCACAGGGCAGCCTGTGGGACACAGTGCGGTGGGAATCAGTGACCCGCACAGCGAGCCGAGGAGACAGAAGGTAGCCGGCACGGGAAGTACTCAAGAAATGAGATCGGTTGTGATAAGTGGCTTCAAGTTCTGTTGAGAGCCTTTCCAGCCCATGACTTGAAGGTTTCTTGAGAACAGGAATCTCTGTTTCCCACAAAGCACTAGTAAACCCCCGCAGACAGCACATGCCGGGCAGGGGTGGCTGGACCGTACTCGGGCTCTGAAAAGGGTATGAGACACTGACTTGGGACCAAGCTTCACATTGAATCTAATATAATGTTCAAAGATGATGGTGTTAGGAATTTAATCGCACAGCAGGGAGACAAAATAGGAAGGCACCAAGGCATCACGTCTGTTACATTGTATCCATTTCTTACTTTTCCTCTGAACTGAGTTTGCATGTGAGTACTTCTCACTCTCCGGTTGGCAAAATGACAGTGTAATGAACTAATAGCATGTACAAATAAGTGACTGTAATTGCTTTGTAATCCCAGGGCTAACCCGTGTGCCACACAACTGTCTCTTGGTGTGTGCAGTTTTCTTTGAAGTGGACAGGGAAGCTTTTTGCTTGCAGGGGGAGGCTCTGTCATAAATCCCAGGTCCTGGGGCTTCAGTCGGAGGAAGAAAGCACCTTTCACAGGCAGCGCTACAGTGGTCCGTTCCAGAGCCAGGACCCTCGCCCTCAGAATTGGATTCCACAGTGGCCGATCGGACATTTTCCCTGTGCTCCAAGGGGTGACCTACATGTGGGAGAAGATAGGACATCGTGGCTGCCGTCCCCAGAAATGCTCCCCTGTGTCTGTCCCTTGGGAACTTGCTTAACCTGCGCTGCAAAGGTTTCAAAATGTTCTAGTGCATTAATGTTAATTTATCCAAACCCCAATGGTTGGCTGGTTGAAAAGAAGGGCAGCGCTGAAAGGTAGTTAGATGGTGGGGCAGAGTGATCAGGGAAGTCCATGAGGATGAGTCATGCCACTCAGGCCTCAGGTAGCTTACTGAGCCTGTCCTTCAGTGGCCCACACTAAGGCTTCCAAAACCACGCTGCGCCCAGGACCCAGGAATCTGTATTCTAAAGCTCCCCGTAGACGTGGGCAAGCATTGTTTTAGAAACAAGATTCCTGGGAGAAAGGGAACCAAAACAGTATATTTAAGGAGGATTTGAGCATAAAAATTTTCTACCTTATAAGACACTACCTACTTGCCATGAAAAATATGATATCAAGTTTATCCACTTGTATTTAACTTATTTCTAGAATAATTGCATTGTGCTTACATTTCTTGAAATGTAAGATTGTACTACCAATTGATCTTTAAAACCTGGCAAGAAAACAAATGAACTAAAAACTTTTTTTACTCTTTCTACCATCCCAAATCAAGGAATGGTTGGTTCTACTAGAATCTTAGACCAACAGATCTAATCTGACTGCTACAAACTCAGTGGCACATGTGTCACCCAGGAAAATGACCCTTCTCTTTTATTGTGAGCCAGTGAGCACCTCTGATGTATGGACTTCCAATGAGCATGTGGTTTAAAGAGGTGGCTTCTGCAATGCAGGCTTTGTATCCAAAGTTACATGGTGCTGGCTGAAAAAAGGAACTGTCTGGACTTTGGTGACATGGTCCAGTCTGCTTTCTGCAGCCCACGCTAAAATGCTGGGGGTCCACGGAACAGCCAGTAATCAAAGAATTAGTGAGAAATCTGTCCTGTGGCGGTGGGAGGGAACTGGAATCCCAGATCTGGTTTTAATGCTTACATTCCCATGGTCGAGCAGTGGGGAGCCATCTACAGACCCACAGAGGTACAGGTCTGACGTTCGCTGGAGGCCTCGCCCTGCCCGATATTTGCCTGAAGTAAGAGGCGACGGGAGGGACCCCTCCCCCCAACCCCCGTGTGTGCAATGAGAAGAAGAGTTGGTGGCTTCTGATCCCTGGCCAAGATTTCTGCCTGTCTCTGCTTTATATACTTAGTGTGTCCAAAGGCTGTGTGATGGACACATATTTATCATTCAGGACTTCGGCAAACAAACTGTCTGATGCAGCAGTCCCCGGCTGCAGACTTCTCCCAGGAATGAAGCCCAGCCCCCCATGAGCCAGGCCTGCTCCAGTCCCTGCGTGGTGAGTGGCACTATGGCTATTGTCCTTGTCCCCTGGACTGAAGACCCACACAGCTCCTCTGGAGTGGAGTGGTGGATTAAAAACCTCAAGACTCTGGCCCCAAAGGTCAGGATCCTGGTGGACCCTGGAGTCCCAACCCATGGTTGCCTATGCTGCTTCCTGATGCAGAAGGTCACCTGGGACTCCCTCCAACTCCTCAGCAGTTCAGGGAAGTGCGAAGAGGTGGGCAGGCAGCCTGGAGGCTGCCCCAGCCCACCCTTCCGGATGTTTTCCTTCTACTCAGAGCTGGCAGGGAACCTGCAGGCTGACCTCACCCCACCTCCCCCACCCCCGTTCAGGCACTGTCCTTGCTGGAGGTGTGTTTGCCCCGTGCTGGTGTGTGTCCAGCACCTTCTGTGGAGGGACTCATGCCAGGGAAACCACAAGTCCCCAGCCCAGGAGCTCACACTGGAAACCACTGGCTGACACCAGGGCTTCCCACAACAGGCTAATGGTGCCGCGACTACGTGATTCCAGTTTGAGCCAACGTGGGTGCCTGCCTGTAACCGGGGAGAGGAGACTGCTGAGCAAATAAGAATCAAACCACAGCCCAGCCGGCCAGAGAGAGAGCATGAACAAGAGACGAGAAAAAAATAGGAAGAGGTCAGAGATAAAGGCAAAAGCAGAGTTGATGAGAATCTTAAAAGTAGGTGGGAGGAATAGTCAGTGTTCTGATTTACCGACCACATTTCAACTCGTTACTTGGTGTCATGAGAACAAGGTGTTTATCACACAAGACCAGAAGTCTAGAGGATTAATTGTTCCGTGTCCATGTCCCCTAAGCAGAGAAGCGAGTAGCTGATAGCATGGTGAAAGTTTAATCGTTTTTTCAGAATAAAACACAGACCACATGTGGAAATGTAACCGCTCATCCTGTGACTAAGAAAGTAGAAATCAACGGAATCTGTGAACATGCCATTGTCCTGGACCTAAATAAATGCCTGTCCCAGTGTGGACTGCTTTTTTAAATCTTTGCTTTTTTCTCGATAGGCTTTACATATGCAGTCTCAGGAGTTGGGAATCTCTAGGTGAAATTGCTTGAAAATTGTCTAAGGGGCATCTAGTGAAAACAAAAAGAAAAAACAAACAAAAAAATGTAAAAATAATGACATAAAAAAAAAAAAAGAACTGCTTAAAAGCAAGCTCCGGTGAGCTGTGGAGGAACGAGATGGGTTCTTAGCAGGGGGCTCTCGCTGCATCCTGGTTCACTTATGGCCTCCGTGTGAGCCCGTTCATTTTCAGAGATAAAACCCATCCTAAAAGACAAGGGGTTTTCAGTGAGGAAATTCAGAAGGTTTTCACATAAGCTTGAAAGTAATCCAGAAAAGAAACTGCAAAAATGCTCTGGACAAAGGCTGCATTATTAAAGTCCACTTACTGGGTGGCTGTTTCGAAGAGACCAACGTTTATTTGGGTTTTTAAGTTCTTGTGCATTTGTTTACAGTAAAAAAAAAAAAAAAAGAAGAAGAAGAAGAAGAAGAAGCATTCCCATCCCACATGGGTATCTTGTCCAGATCAAATCACGCTCTTCCCTGCAACACATTCTGCTGGGACTTACGCAGAAAGCAGGGGCCCTCCTCGCTCCATGGCCAGGGACCAACCCACTTCTCAGGGAACCAACTCACGAAACCTTCTGCCCACAGTATCGCCACTTACCTGACCAGGGCACTCGATTCTCTTCTCTTGTTCGCCTCAGTATCCTCGGGGCCGGGAAATAGCTCGAAATCAAGACAAATGTGATAAACTTTACCTAGTTCCAGAAGGTAAAGTTTGGATGCTGAAATATTGGAACTTACAAAATGTCCCGATGGCTTATGAGAACAGGACCATGTATTTGAGTGGGAAATAGAAAACCCAGATGAGCACAGATTTCATACAGTTGTACAAATTACTGGATCATTGTCCTTTCACTTATCTGAGGAAACAGAAGTTTTGCTGAGGAACAGAGGCAATCACTGTGGAACGTGGCTCTTTCCAGAAATTGTAACACTTTTGAGGTGGGGAATTCGGGAGAGAGAGGGTGAGAGAGTGACAAGACAGGTGTGCTAGATGGCAACATAAAAAAGGGAAGGCAGATTGGAGAGGTAGGCGGCTGTGGTAGACACAGCTAACCTTCTATTCTCCCCATTTCCCTCATAATAGTTCAGATTTCCTCCAGGGCGGAAATGTGCCCAGCTTGAAACACCCAGCTTCCCTGACTCCCTTGCAGCTAGGGTTGGCTGCATTTAGCCAATAAGATTCAAGTGGAGTCCCTGGGCAGGGTTTCCAGAAAAGCTGCTTAAAGGGGAGGGAGCTGACATGCACCATTTTGATTTTTGCCCTTTGCCTTTCTCCCTTCTCCCTGGACACAGAGCAGGTACATAGTAGTGGAAACCGTCTTGCCACCACAAGGATGAAAGCCACCTGCTCAGTGTTAACAGAAGAGAAAAAGAAAGATCCTGGAACCCGATGGCACTGTGGAGCTGCCGCGTCAGCCTTGGGTGGCTTACTTCCAAATCTCCTGCTGTGGGAGAACAATCCACCTCTATCTAGTTAAGCCGCACACTCAGTCTTCAGTTCTCCAGGGCAGCTGAATGCAACCCTGATGTCCGCTGCACTCTGACAGAGCAGACCCTGGACAGAGAGCAAGACGCCTGAGTTCCAGTCCTGGCTCTGATCCTTATTTATTACTGTGTGACCTGACCCAGGAGCTCACACTGGAAACCATTGGCTGACACCAGGGCTTCCCACAACAGGCTAATGGTGGGACCTCAGAGCCTCAAACTGGGGGTAAAGAAACTGTCTAAAATAACATCTCTTTGATCCAGCAATCCCATTACTGGGCATCTACCCAAAGGAAAAAAAGACATTCTGTAAAAAAGACATCTGCACTCGAATATTTATAGCAGCACAATTCACAATTGCAAAGATGTGGAAACAACCCAGGTGCCCATCAATACATGAGTGGATTAATAAAATGTGATATATGTATACCATGGAGTTCTACTCAGCCACAAAAAACAATGGTGATCTAGCACCTCTTGCATTATCCTGGACAGAGCTGGAACCCATTCTACTAAGTGAAGTATCACAAGAATGGAAAAACAAGCACCACATGTACTCACCGTCAAATTGGTACTAACTGATCAACCCTTATGTGCACATATAGTAGTAATATTCACTGGGTGTCAGGCAGGTGGGAGAGGGGAGGAGGGGATGGGTATATTTGAACCTAATGGATGCGGTGTGCACCACCTGGCAGATGGACACGCTTGAAGCTCTGACTCAGGCGGGGAAAAGGCAATATATGTAACCTAAACATTTGTTCCCCCGTAATATGCTGAAATAAAAAAATAATTAAGTAACATCTCAGAGACTGTGCTGAAGATCAGAAATTATTTGAGCTGGGCACAGTGACATGTGCCTGTAGTCCCAGCTATGCAGGAGGCTGAGGCAGAAGATCCCTTGAGCCCTGGAGTTTGAATCCACCCTGAGCAACATAGCGAGACCCCATTTCTCAAAAAAAAAAAAAATTATCTGAAAGCATTAACATTATTAAAAAAGTACAGAAAAGGGTGAATTCAGTTAAGGCCAGGATTAAGCAAAGACATTAAGACAATGTGGCATTTGGAATTCGAAGTATAGGAAGAAAATCTCATACACAGCATACATGGCTATCACAGTTGTGGCTAGGGAGGGAGCCCACATCGGCAATGGCTTCCCATCTGTTCTCAGTGGAAAGATGGTCCAGTAGCAGATAGAACCAAGAGACTCTGGTACCAAAGACCCTATTGGACCATACAATAATGGGAGATCAATCTGCTTCCCCAAAACTTTCTCTCTGCCCAGCTGCTGCACAGGGTGAAGGGAAAGAGGAACTTGAAAGACTATTTGCCCCAATAAGATTAAGTTAACCTGGTAGAGACTCTTTAAACCCACAATAGCTGTGCTGCCTCCAAGTGAAAATAGCAGCTCCTGGGACATTAGAGATTAATTCTAGAAAATAAAGTTATATTTCTCTATTTATGTTCAGCACTTGTGCCCATAGCTACAGAAGGGTTAATGTCCGTGGGCACGGGGAAGACAGGCAGAGTCAGATCTGGAACCAGATACTCCTACTGAGCTAGCACAGGTGCTAGAGATACCGAAGGGGAGGGAAGAAAAGCAGGTCATGCAGGTAAAAGACAATAGCCAGAGACAAGCAGCAGGTGGTAGGTAGGCCCAGAGGGGTACGAAGGTTGGTCCCACAGCAGGTGGGTGGGTGGAGCACAACACAGGCAGCCCCAGCGCAGAGCTCCAGAGATGTCAGCAGATGGTCAGGATGGGAAGATTGGCCCCACCCACAGAACTAGGGCACAGGGCACGAGTGGCAGACAGTAGTGCCGGGACCACGTAGAGGCACATGGCAAGAGAATGCAGAGCTGGGGTGCAAAGGGGTTAAGGGATCAAGGCAGGGACACGGGCACTAGAACTCATCTCTGGGACGTGGCCCCCAGGAGCAGTTACAACCTCGTGTGGAACCAGACAGACGCGTATTCAGGGCGTGTTTCACTAGAGCGTCTGGGAGAGGGCTGGCTCTAGAACCCGGTGTGAGGCCGTTTCCACGTACTTTCCAAGGGAGGCATGCGCGGTGGCATCGCTGGCAGGAGGTGGGAGTGGGTAGAGAGAGGTATCAAATGGTCCAAACAGAGGAGCGAGGTAGAATGGTTCCAGGGTAGGACGCTGCCAGGCAAAATAAGCCAAGAGAACTTCAAAAGCTGTGTCATTGGCTGTGGGATCGGGCCCAGTGGATTTCCCTCCCCGGTGTGAGACCTCATTGCCTTCGTGCAAGGAGTGAATAGTGGCACACGGTATCAGCCCCGTTCCCTGTGAGTGGTTCTGCCGTGGGAGAATCCGGTGCACTGGTCAGGGGGCCTGACAAGCCCCAGGCTGACTTCTTGCTGCTATTTATCCCAGAGGCAGACTGGGCAGGTGGGAGGCACTTGCTACCTGGAGACTGAACCGACGCCCGAAGTGGCACATCTCTCTGTCAGTTTAGGCCGGGCCTGGATCAGCAAAGGGGCCCTGCTGGGAAAGGCTTTCAGGAGAGAGAATGGATAGGGGTTTTTTTGGTGGGGGGCAAGGGAACATTGATGGAGACCCTGATATGCCATCTTGATAGACCAGTGTAGTTCTTACTAGGTAAAGGACCACTGACTTGCAAGAGAAGCCGAAGCAGCACCACGGAAAGCACGCACCTTCACGCACCGTGTGCGTGAATTTCAGAGGGGCAGGAACACTTGGTGAAGGATCTTTGCTAGACCGAGAGACAGCGTTCTTCAGTGAGTCCAAACTCGTCAGCTCAGGCTCCCGCTGCAGATATGACAAGAGGGACCAGGAGAGTCGCTCAGGTGTTCACCCAACGTGAATGAGAAGTTAGATGGGACATTGCATCTTGAGCTGGAAGCAGCCTTTGCAATCTGTAGGAAACCCTGGGTGCAGAGTCAGCCATAGGAGGCTGCGGGTCACAGTCTCGGCCCTGGCACTTTGTCACTTGAAGATCTTGGCAGGTCATTTGACTGTACTGGTTCTCAATTTTCCTGTCCACGAAAAGGGGTGCTACCCTCTCCTTTCTAGGTCCTTGTTCACTGAGATGACACAGACGAAAGCACACGGCTGGTAAAACATGGTGTTCTGTTCAAAATGTAAATTGTACCATCCAGGTCCCCTGGCAGCTCCTGGCCTGTAAGGACAAGACTTGGCCTTTCTGAGCCCGGCAGTCTTGGCCTCAGCCTCCAGCTCGTTCCTTCCAAGGCCGGGGAGAAAACTCTGTGCTGCGTAGTCGTAACCCACCTCTTCCAGCCGCTGGAAGTGCCAACATTGCTCCCTGAGCCTATAGGACACGAAGGCTTTGCTCAGTGGTCTTGTGGCCTCAGCGTGGCTTCACACATTGCTACGGGCTGAATGTGTCCCTCCAAAATGTCACGTGTTGAAGTCCTAATCCCTGAACCTCAGGGTGTGACCGTAGTTGGAAAGAGTCATTGGAGATACAATTAATTTAAGATGAAGTCATTAGGGCGGACCCTAATCCAATATGACGTCCTTATAAAAGGGGACATTTGGACACAGAGACATGCGGAGAGGGAAGACGGTGAAAAGAGACATCGGGAAAGACGGGCCTCTGCAAGCCGAGGAAACGGAAGGGAACAAACCTGTTCCCACATCCCTCAGAGCCAACCCTGCCAACATTGCGATCTAGGACGTCCAGCTTCCAGAACTGTAAGGAAATAAATTTCTGCAATTTAAGCCACACACTCACCAATTGCGGGGAAAAAGCTACTTTTCCTTCTGTGCTGTATTTCCCTCTGATTTGCAATAATTGGGTAGAAGACAGTACAGCAATTTTAAATGTGTAGAGATACATATTTTAACAGAAATTTTAAGGCTGCGTGTCCCATAAAATCATATTTGTTCAAGGCAAGATTGGAAATTACATAACGTGCTTTGCTTTCACACTTTAAGAGTATCTTTAGCTAGCGTTCATTTTCCCGACGACGAGCTTTTTGCTAATCCTTAGAGTCACTGCGGATGAAGGGAACTACTGAAACGCTCGCGGGATTTACGGAGCGTGAAGACGCGGATCACGGCTTCCTCCGGAGGGATCCCTTTGCCTGAACTGAGGAGGGCATGTTAGTCTATCCAAAGTTTGCAAATCTAGCACGATGTGAAAGAAAACGGGGGTGGGGGCTGCTTCTTTTTAGATGAATCTTTTGATCTCAAAACAAAGTGCTCACTTTCCTGAGGCGAATGAAGACGTTCTGGTTGCCCTGAAACAGCAGTCAGCCTCAGAAGTTGCTCAGAGTACATTAAGCTCCCTTGGGCTGGTGTGTGGGAGAGAAGTTTTTCTAAGCAGATTATTAACAGGAAATTATTCATCTGACTTTCTGAATGGTCTTTCATTGCCAGGCCACAAAAATTCCTTAGTTTTAAACAAACAATAATGGACAGAAATAACTAGGAAACACTCAGAAAAATTTGCAGATAAATTCCGATTCTAGACTGCCCAAAGTTAAGTTGATGGGCTCGGTTTTAGGGGCCTCTAAGTCCACCAACGTGTGGACTCTCTGGGCCCCCCGGGTTTGGACAGATAGGTCCTGGGACGAGGCTGGCACATAATAGGCCTGCAGGAGATATTGTTTAAGGAACGCTGAATGGACGAACGGATTTGGACACAACAAATCTGGGGAGTGGATGGAAATTTGATTAAGTATGTTCATAATTATTATGAGGGATGAAGTCACATGGCTCAGAGACAGTTTTGGACGTCTGATAATTACTGTGTCAACTTGGCAAAATCATTTCACCTCTTTGGGCTTTAGATCCTCATCCATAAGTTGGCTTCTGTCTCCTCCAACTTTGAAAAGGCCCATGCAAAGACCTTCCTACGGTCAAGGTGGGGAAAGGCCCCTGGACGGAAATGAACGGACGTGTGCTGCACCCTGGGTTTGCCCACCGTTAGCTCAGGGCCTGCCGTTAACACAAGCTGCTTCCCGCTTCTGAGCCTCAGTTCCTCTCCTGTAAAATTAGGAAAATAGAACTTGCTTTAGGGATTTCTGTGAGGAATTTATTATACAACAGAGAAAGTATCTTTTATTATAAAGAGTTGTAGAATGTAGTATATGTTATCTTTAATTACTGGGGTAGGATTTTGGAAGACCTTTGTTTTGTATTCCTTTATGAGATGGTCAGTCAGGTGCGGCCACAAGAGGAGACACAGGAGAGCCTCAGGAGGACAGAGTTTATCACACTCACAGGTCCTAGAGACAGGAGGAGCGGCACACCAGGGTGGAGCGGGCAGAGGACAGGAGAGAGGGGAAGGTTGAGGCCACGACCTTTATTGAGGTTTCCTTGGAGTGGCAAGGTAGGGCAAGGTGGACAGTTTAGGACTGGCTACTTTGAATCATTTTGGCAAGTCTGGGGCTATAGGGTGGGTGGTCCCTAGTTGCCTGGTACCTGCCCTGGGATGCCTAAGGCAGAGTAATATTGTCGTCTGGGCGTGAAGGCCAGATAGGGGAGTTGTGGTCCCGAATGGTTAGTTTGCATATCAAAGATGCACTCCTGGCTGGGCCCTTTGCTATCTCAGAAGAATTGACTAGTCCAGGGAGAGGCAGTCTCTCCCTAGCCAGAAAGGATTTTTAAGATGTCAAAACATCATACTGTCCAGCTTATCGCTCTGCAAAAAGAAAAAAAGGAAGAAAAATATAAAACATGATACCATACAGAAACATTTAAAATATTTACAACACAACCTTCTTTAAATACAGCTTAAGGATTATCAAGAAGTGATATCAAGACGTAACATTAAGTATTATCAAGGAGCACTGTGCTCTCGGTCTGTTTTATGTGCCCCAGCGGGGTGAGGGCACAGGTCAAGGCAGTGCAGAGGGCTGGGTAACTAAACAGCCCAATTTTGCAAAATCTTCCCGGGATTGGTCTGACTACTGGTTGTTACTGTGCGTTCTTGAGATATTACTCTGTACCTTTGGAATCTAATCAGTTGCCCAGAGATTATTTTTAAAGTATTCCTGAATAAATATTACCAAAATGTTTCTGAGGAGGCTTGTGCCAGTTTTACACTTCCTCCGGGAAGGTTTCAGTTGTCAGGTTTCCTACCACTGGACCTGCACTATTGTCAAGATGTTGAATTTTTGTTGCCTTAGTAAAAGAATTACGGCATTGGTGCCTTAATGTACATTTCTTTAATAATTAGCAAGGTTGAATATATTTGTCCTGTAGTGGTTTAATAATTGTAACTTTTTTGGTTGTCAAATACCTTTTTATATCATTTATCTATTGGGGTATTATTGGATTTTAGCGTCTTATTTAATAACATACTTGTGTTACTTCTTAGGGCTACTGTAACACGTCATCACAAACTGGGTGGCTTAAAGCAGTATAAATTTATTCTGTCACCGTTTTGGGGACTAGACATCAGAAATCAAGGTGCCGGCAGGGCTGCGCTGTCTCTCAAGGCTCAGGGGAGCCTCCTTCCCTGCGTCTTCCAGCCTTTGCTGGTTGCCGGAATCCGTGGTGTCCCTTGGCTTACAGATGCATCCTTCAGGGCTCTGCCTCTGTCTCCACGTGACTTTCTCCCTGTGCATCTCTGCGCTCAAACCTCCCTCTTCCTATGAGGACACCTGTCAGATTGGGGTCCACCCTTCTCCAGCATGACCTCAGTGTAACTTGACTACATCTGCAAAGACCCATTTCCAAATAAGGTCCCACTCACGGGGGTCAGGACTCCAACCCACCTTTTCAGGGCCACCATTCAGCCCACAACAATACTTAAAAAGAAAATATGAGCAGGAAGTTCTTCTAACAGAAAAGGAACAAAACACTGGCAGGTGAGTGATATGATCTCAGAGGGAAATCTGTGTAGGTTTATGCCCATGTTATGTAAGGGGACTGCAGAAAGCCATGTTCTCCACATTTTAAACTATTTGGATTTTAAAAACATATAAATTAGTTGTAAAGACGTCAGGACACTAGTTACTAACTACTGGAGCTATAGAAGCAATTTCTGGCAGTCTGGCAAGGTAGAAACATTCTCCATCAAGTCGGGTGCTCTGGGTTTTTTCCTGGTTCCGGCACTGCTTAGCTGCCTGATGTAGAATTATTTACGTAATTGGCATATCTGTTCTTGTTTCAAAATTCGTAACATGCAGAGTGTAGCAGCCACCTGTAAGGCTCCTCTCAGTTCTGATAACCTACGGCTGCAGTGTCATAACGAGTGAACCCCATTTGTTCCAGTTTTCACCTGTATGTTTATAGGGGTAAACAGTTCTTCAATTTCGTGCTTAGTAAACACAAGCCTAGCAGTTGAGGTTAAAGTGAATTTATATTCAAACCATGGTTGTCCTTGAATACCACGGTGGACTCTGGGAAGGTCAGGAGCTCTGACACACATTGAGATGCTCAGATAATCAATCCTCAGTTTGCTCTCCCTACAGGAAGAGAGGATATTTTCAAAATATAAAAGGCTCATTGATGTTGGAAGAGGAACTAGGGATTCAGCTATAGAGTTTTCATCTTCAAAGCTCTTTCTTTATAAACAAGAAATTGGTGGGAGCTGGGGTAAGAGATTCCGGAACCTGAAACAAAAGGGTCCGATGTAGACAGAAACAGAACTCCTTGGATCAAAAGCCAGCTTGTCCCTGCTGAGGTCAAATGTCCTTGTTCAAAAGTTCGGTTTTATGTGTACTTCTGCCCTGTGTATGTCCTTCTGAAACAAGCATCTGGGGTTTATTAAATATGCAGGACTAAAATTGAGGTAGGTATTTTTTTGTGGAACTTTGCAGTTTTAAGTGAAAAAGCCAAGAATGCTGGTATAACGAAGTGGGCCCACAAATTCTAGCTTAATATTCTTACTTCATTAGTGATGGACACCACAATTCACATCTTTGAGGATTGTGTGCCACATTTTTAACATTAAAGCCAGTAAAGCTTACCTGTTTCAAATAACATTGAAGGAGAGTGGTAAGAGTTAATGTTTTAAAAATTAATGTATTAAGTGCTTTGAGAAATTCCAGCAAAGGTCACTTTTTGCTGTTGGGTGCTGGTAGTGTAGTCTGTCCTCCCTTCTGACAGACTCCTACCTATTCCTCAAAGCCTTACGTGACTTCTCCAACTGAGCTAATCCTTCTCTCTGCCGTGTTCCGTTGTGATAGAGCATATCGGTATAGCATGATCACTAGGGCAGTGTCTGTTAGATGTGAATACTCCGTGAGGGATGGTCTGAGTCTTGTCTACCCTTGCAGCGCTACTGCTTGGTATGCAGGAAATATTTAACGGATGTTAAGTAAGTAAGAAACGGGGCAACCCATAACAGTTGTGCCTGTTATATGAATAGTTATGAAGCCTCAGATGGTTAAGAAAAGGAGATCCAGAGATGTCATTACATGAACATTGTTATTTTTTTGTAATTCCTGCATCACTTCAAGGGCAATAATGTGCTGTTTCAGAGCAGACTAACCATCGGTTTGGGCAAGTCTGGTATTCTCCTTTCCTTCAGAACTGCCATTTAACCTGGGCCAGCAAATGGGGTGTTGTGTCTTCACGTAGCTATTTACCCGCCTGGCTAGGGCATCTCAGATGAACTGGGTAGAATCGCCTCAAAAACTATGTTTCCAAGAACGAGCTAAACAGGGCTTAGAATGCGACTGTGAACGTTCCAGCTCGTGTGGTTACGAAAAGTAGACCAGGCAGTGTCTTTTCCCTTTCGTCCACTTTTTACCAGAGAGAGCCCAGCAAGCTTTTCCCTGGTGTGATTTACAGTCTTGGATAGTGCTAAGCATTTATAGGGAAAGCTTTTTCTTTTAGCTTTGATTTAAGAATAATTTTGGACTTAAAAAATGTTGTAAAAATAGGACAGAGGGTTACTGTATATCCTCCTCCCAACTCCTCCAATATCAACGTCTGACGTACCCACAGTGCAATGACCAAAACCCAGGATATTCACAGCAACACAAATACTATTTGCTGATCTACCGCCTCTTTCAGAAGCCACCAATTTCCCCACCGATATCCTTTTCTGGTTCGGGATCCAGTCCAGGACTACACGTTCTGATCAGTTCTCTCCAAACTGTCCCAGCTCTCCAGGCTTTCTTTGTCTTTCATGACCTTGCTGCCTTCGAAGAGAGCCGCCATTTACTCCCTCGATTCCAGCTTGTCTGATGTTTCCTCATGTTAGACTAAGGTTGTGCATTTGGGGCAGAAATACTGCAGAGGAGATATCGCGCCCTTCTCAGAGCATGTAAAAATGTTTACCTTGACTTTCTGCGTGAGCACTGGAACGTCCCCATTAAGAAGTAAGTGCTGCTGCTATTGTTGTTCTTCTTCTTGGCATTTTATATTCCTTTTATTTCTCGGAAGTTTGGTAGGTCACGCAAAAGACTTAGCATTTGGAATCACGATTCAGGGACCAAGGTACCGCTGGGTGAATGTTCATGTCCTCGACTCTGGGGAATCTGAGAAAAGACTGGGCCGGTCGTCCTTGTGGTCACACAGGGGCCTTGCCAAAGCAGCTCTGCATCCAGTCTCTGGCCTTCAACTGCACACAAAGTGCTTCCCAGGTTGGGTTCGCACAGACACTAACCCTGAGACCATGGCTTGCGTCTGCTTGTTTACCTAGGAGGTGAGCCAGGAGCACCTGTGGGAGAGCAGGAACGAGCAGGAAGGGAGGGATGACCAAAGCGTCTCACCGGCAGCCCCACCTGCGATCAGGTGAGGGCCCTGCCAGCACATTCCTCTTCTGCCATCGGCCCCTTCTGAACTAGACGATGCCTCCAGGTGGAGAGTGGAAAGTCTAGAAAGTCCTGAGCGTTTAAGGCAGCTGCAGGTGCCCTGCGGTAAGGGAGGGGCACCGACATTGCCCTTTCTGCCTTTCCCTTCCTCCTGTCTTATTTTTCTCCTTCCACTTTACCCAATATTAAAGAAAAGAACCCTAAGTGGTAGATGGAGTGGAATTTCAAGGGCAGGGCATCAGAACAGAAATTTTGTTTTGGTATGAAATAAAAATCCTCAGATACCGGCAGCATTCTACTTCATATGCTTGTTTATATTTTGGATCAATTGATGATTAGTCCTATTTTTTTTAATTAATAAGATGAGTGACCCAAAGCAGAAAAGAAAAATGTGTTTTCCAAACTTAAAAAGTTGTTCTTTTCCAAGTTTCAGCCTTTCTTCCCAGGCTTTCCAACTGTGGTGTCAGCTGTAAAGAGAGATGAGTGACCTGAGCTTGGGGACGGGGCAATACCACCCACACCGAACTCGAAACACCCTACAGAGGGAAGCGGAGAACACCCAACACTGGAAGTTTAACGCTTTTCAGAAACTGGTGACTTGATGCCACATCTTGTGGTGGCCCAGTCCCACGAGTCTGAGATGGGCCCCCAAAAACTAGGAGAAAAGGCTTACATTGGGGGCCAGAAACATGCAGCTTTAACACTTTGCTCTCTGGCCAGATGGCCTTAGGCAAGTTGTTCATCCACTTTCCCCATCTGTAAAATGGGAATAACAACACCTACCTCATGTGGTTACATGTGGCTCTGAACAAGATAAGGTCACATCAGTGAGAAGTGCCCTGTCCAGGGTCAGCCAGAAAAGCCCTGAGCAGTGGAGGGGGGAGGGCAGGCAGCTTCCCACTGCGTCTCACACCTCGTGATACTCATGGCCTCACGTGCTCTATCCCAGTGGGTCCCATAAAAGCCCTGTGAGGTCTCTATTATAGTATCCCTGCATTGCAGTTCGCAGAGAGGCTAAGCCGCTGCCTCTGGGCATATACCTATAACTGGTCAAGTCAGGATTTGAACCCAATCTGTCAGATGCTGTGATCCACTCTCTACATGCCTCCGTATACCACGAATACCACACCAAAGTGAGAGAACAGGTACTCACCTCCCCCTTCCCTGTGCCCCCACATCAAGATGGATGAACAAAGAGCGCCTTTGAGTTCTACATCCCATGCCCAAAAGGCAAGAGGAAAGAAAGGCAACTAATATCACTCAGCACGTTCCATGTTCCAAGCACCATGTCAGGTGCTACCCAGAAAGTCTTATTTAAGAGGAGTTGAAGTATAGCAACACCTCTCTCTTCTAGCTCTCCCTTCTGGGGATCGCACAGCATGCAGTGAGCCTGCGGCGGCCCAGGAGAGGCCTTGGTCAGGCACGGCTCAGCAGCTCTCAGGGCGTTCTTGGTGCCTGCAAGTTGCTTCCATCATGCCCCTGACTCAGCCCCGTCCTGGCTGCGGTGGCCACCGAGAGACGGATCCCACCTCCCCAGGCTCTGGCCAGCGTGGCCTAGCTGGGGTTCCCTGACCACCATGAGAAGCCACAGACATTAGGCTGCAGGTTCCGGAGGGAGCAGCGGGTAATCCCTGCACCTGCCTGGCTGTCAGCCCCCTTGCCTTGGTCTTCCAAGTCCTGCTCAGAGCTCTCCCCTTGGTCTTGAGGTGCTGACTCCTCTCTGAGAAATGCTTCATTCCTTCCAAATTTGGATGAACATTTTAGTAGACTTATGACCACATGGGGGGTGAGGAAACAGAGGTCCTTTGGGTAGGAATGAGGTGGCAGGAAGAGAAGAGAAAGGGGGCATTGAGTGTATAGTTAGGATGAAAGGTTAGAGCATAGGCCAGGCATGGAGGCTCATGTCTGCAATCTTAGCACTTTGGGAGGCTGAGGCAGGAAGATCACTTGAGCCTGGGAATTGGAGGCTGCAGTGAGCTATGATGACACCACTGCACGCCAGCCTGGGAGACAAAGCAAGACCCTGTTTCCAAAAAATCAAAAGAAGAAGAAAGGTTAAAGCAATTAACCAAAGTGATTCCTATTTCTGAAGTGGGCAAGTCAAAAGAAATCTGTTGCAACCTCTTTCTTCTCAAGTCTCTGGCGATACTGGCATCGCTGTATAATTTGGGTGCTGAGGATGTTAGGAAGAGAGACCACTTGATCAAAATGGGTAAATCCTACCACTTTGGAAGAGTCTGATTTTTCACAATGGCTGCAAAATACCAACTGAATGGATAAAGGTGATGATCTAACTTCTTTTCTTCTATTAAAGGTATTAATTAGGGCTGTTGCCAACAGCTGTGGCATTGTGTAAGTGCTGGCGGATTCCAGCCAGACAGGACTTTGCGGGGTCTTTGAACAAGGTCTAAAGTATGTCCCTTGGGGGAAAAGAAGGTGTCCAAAGACACTGTAGCATCCCTCCTACTGCATTCCTCTGCGGGTTCTCAGTTTGCCGGAGTCCACGGGGGACATAAATTGAGTGAGCCACTAACAGATGTAACAAAAATAATCCCAGACCTCAGCGAGAAGAGTCAGAGGGGTGGAGTCCGGTACCTGAACAACAGCACTTGTGTAGCTAGATTGGACTGAGGAACAGAACAGGGGCTGGTGAGTTCTTCTTCTCATAATTCTCAGTTTACAGTTCGGGGAAGGAGTATTAATAGCTAGGTGAGATCTGTGAGCCTCTGGCAGGAGCAGTCTGGTGGAAACGGAAAGCCAGTGCGCGCCCTGTGTGCGGAAACACCAACTCGAGGAGGGCAGCTTTCTCCCTGCTTCCCACGGCTCTGACCAGCCCAGGAAGGCTGGGAAGGGCAAGCACAATCCAGGTGGAGAGAACTGTGCATGATCAAAAAATAGGGAGCCCCTAAATGCCAAATCGGTGGTGCTGCTGGGAGGGCACTAAGACCAGGAAAGGGAATAACCCTCGTGGATGGCGTTGGCCAAGATGTCACAGCTGGGGCGCGGAGGAGAGAAGGCTTCATACAGGTGGAGGGAAGGAAGAGGCTGTTTATGTGCGCAGTTTGTTCAGGAGAGAGAACGTGGAAAGCCCTCCCGAACAAACTGCACACATAAAACGTGAGGCCTAGTCTGTCTGCAGCTGAGCGTCCCGGGGAGTGGGGTAATTCCACTGAACGGGTAGCGTGAGGTGACTGCGGAGTGCCTTGCAAGCCGGCCGGAGGAATGTGGCTTGGGAATCTGTGCTGATCGTACAGAAGGGTGGCAGACAGGGAAATGGTCTTTTAGGCAGCACCTACCCACATTCTATTTAGGGTAGAGGGAGTCTGGATCAGCAGACTCTGGGTATCTTGAGCCCATTGGCAAAGCCGGCCCTAATTCGAAGATGACTGCTGGGGACTCCAGCCCCGTGGGCAAGCCTGGCGTTCCCCCTGTGGAGTGGAATGTCGCACTCCGTAAGCCAGGTAAAAATTAAGCATCTGCTTCAACTCCCTCAATGTGACGCCCACCGAGCGTCCTTGTGATTGTCAGTTGCTTCATGTAGGCAGGTCTACAAGCGGTTGGTTGGTTTTCATTTAAAGATAGGGATTGATAACTGAGATTGCCAAGGAGATGAACAACTAAGTAGTCTACAGTGTTATCCATATACTGTAATAATATAAGAAATAATACATAAACTGGTATGATAATTAACATAGAGAAGTATAGGCTAATAATAGCCTCTAAATGTTCAAGTGGAATTGCTGAATCATATGGTTTCCTACCTTTTTTGTTTTGTTTTTTCCTGTTTTTTGTTTTGTTTTTGTTTTTTTGAGACAGAGTCTTGCTCCGTCACCCCAGCTGGAGTGCAGTGGAGTCATCATTGCTCACTGCAACCTCACACTCCTGGGCTCAATTGATCCTCCTGCCTCGGCTTCCCAAAGTGCCAGGATTACAGGAATACAAGGGTTTTTGTTTTTGTTTTCAAAAATGTATGCATCACATCAGAAATACCCATAGAGTTGAAAGAAAGCAGTTTGGGGTCTAACTCGGTGCTGTACAGCCTAGTTGCTTTGACAACTTTAGAAACGTTAACTCATGTTAGTTTTCCGCTCAGTAACACTGCCTTCCGGGTTCCCTTCAGGAGACTCTGACTTCAAGCACCGAATGCAAACACTCGGTGTGCACATAACCAAAGTGACACGTTAGGATGTCTGATATGACTGAGCACAGGCTGAAAGCAGAGAGCGAGCTTGGCCGGAGAGTTGAGAATCTTTGCAAGCAACTTTTTCTCGTGCCCACAACTGTTGACAACGTCCACAGGGCTTAATGGACCAAACAAATTGTACAGGCAAAAAACGTAAACAGGGCATTCTGTCCCAGCAATGAGTGTGTGTGCAGAGAGACTGGGAGAGCGGGAGGAAGGCAGGGAGGGGCGGGGGAGAGGACACAGGAGCCGCTATTAATTTTGGGGGAGCTGCTTGTGTGCTATTCATGGTTTCCATGAGCGTTTCTAGCAGGAAAGGCTCTACCCTGCGTGCCCCATGAGAGGAGGACTTTGTGATTCAGGGTGATGACTGGCCTTGGAGGAATGTTACCTCCATCCACAAACAGAGAGGGAGATGAGGACTTGGATGTCACGGTAAAACCACTGGAGACTGAAGAAGAGAGTGGGCAAAAGGGGAGCGAGAAGAAGCCAAGGAGCAGGGGGGAAGGTGTCCTGTCTGTCCCTGTCCGTTGTCACCACGCAGCGTCATTTCCATGCTGCAGTGTTTGCTAACTACAGCTCTCATCCCATTCGTGGGTCCTGAAATCAATTGAGTTTCCACCAGAATTAAATACGACGGAAGAGAGAACAGCGCAATGCATCTCGTGCCGTAAAGGCCGCATTGCTTGTAACCCCTCTTCACGCTCCCGCGCGTGTCTGAGTGGACTGTGAGCTGAAATGCGTTTCTTCCTGTGGGTTGTGGTCAGACGTTTGAGAAACACCTGCGTTTTGCCATCGTCTGCTCCCAGGACCCCTTTCCATCAGTGAGGATTTCGTGTCTATATTTGGCCAGGATGGACTCTAAGAGACGGTCCCTGGTTGACTCTAGCGTTCCTTAACTCTCTGCCACCGCCTCCTCGGGAAGCAGGGACCTCCCTGGGGCCCCCCAACACTCCCAGGACTCCGTCAGCTGTGGTGTAGTGGAGAGTCCTGAATTCAGAGATAAAAACTTGAGTTTGAATCTCAGTTCAGCCACTTACCAGTTGTGTGACCACAGACACGGCTGCTTAAAGGACTCTCCAATGTAATCTGGTCTTTTCCGGTCCAGTTTAACCCAACTCCTGTTTCGTGAGTGCCTGCTGAACAGCGGCTGATGATCAGATAAGCATGGGAGTCTAAACGAACCATGGGGAAGAACGATGAGGGGACATTTAATTCTACCTGCAGGAAGGGTGGGATGTAATGTGCGGGCTGTGCCTCAGAGAAGGGATGGCCTTGAACGGCCAAGCGGAGAGAGACCACTTGAACAGTCTTTGCGGGAAAGGCAGAGCGACCACCGGAAGCAGCTTCGCCGGCATGGGGAAGCCCCTGGAGTATTTGGGGAAGAATCCGGAGGGGCAGTGCGGTTTCTGCAAAGCCTGTGGATGGGTGCGCGGGTTGGAGAGCGGGGAAAGCTGACCGGGCTGGGTTATTATACGCCTTGTAGGACCTGCTAAGAAACCTGAACGGGTCTGTGCAGGTGCCGAGGTACGACAGGCCCGGGGAGAGTTTCAGGAAGATCCCCAGGCGGCAGAGGGTTGCGGAGGAGGCCACTGAGGCAGGGAGTCCTGCAGCCCGTGGCAGTGCTGTGGAGGGAAGGCCTGACAGCCGGGCAGCGCAGACAAGAGGACCTGTCCCGCGGAAAGCTGGCGCCTGCTTGGCTGTGGCAGCCAGGAGTGTGGCCCGGAGGACAGAGCTGGCAACTCTGAGGTTCCCAGGCCGAGGGGAGGACGGTCATGTGAGAAAGTGGCGGGCGAGCACCCAGGCTGTGAGGGGAGAACGAGGCCCTGCCTCCGGGCGCCTTGGCTGTAAAGTGCCTCTGTCTCCTCTTGCCTTAGCCCCTCCGCCACGTCAGCTTCTCCAAACACCCCCGTACCCCCCGAACAGTTTCTGCCCCCACCCCCGCCCCACATGCCCTCGGCGTCCCGCAGCTGGCATTGTCCCAGATCTCCTGCCAGTCACCTAGAGAGCAGCGATGGCCTCAGTGACACCGTAGCACGTCTTTAGCATCGTTAGAAGTCAAATCCTACGCGACGTCTCTGACCAGTACGCGTATACTTTCTGGGAGACCTGCAGGGTCTGTCTCCGCCAGGGTTGCATAATAAACGTTTCGAGTTATGGATAGATACATGTGCAATCCCAGATTACTTCAGAACTGTAATAAATGATTCACTTTTATTATTTATCTTCTAATAACTCTTTGCCTATTTCCATGCACATTTCTACTTATTCTTAAGTGAGCACTACACTTTTGTTTCTGGCAGTCTACTGAACATCTAATTTTCTTTGACTGTTTTTTCATACTTAGCCTTTGATTCTGTGTTTTTTGTTCTGCTTAAATCTAGAAGGCAATGCCCATCACTGAGGCATTTTTGTGAGGGCAGAGTCTGGAGCTCAACTGCTGGAGTTCAAATACCAACTAGGCATAAGTCGCCAACCTCCACAGAGGGGACTCAGCTTCCTCATCTGTAAAATGGGAACATTAGTAGTTCCTACCACATAGGATTGTTTTGAGCATTCGGTGAGTAAAAACATGTAAAATGCTTAGAATAGAACCTGGTACATATTAGGTATTTAATAGACTTCACTGTGTTTGCTCTCTGTGTCGTCCTTAACAGTACTAAGCATTATTTATGCTCAATTAATTCAACTGATACTAGTGAATTGATACTGTAGATGGCGTGGGGTGAGGGCAGCCAAGGGAAGAGAAGGGTGTATTGCTGGAGAGACGTGGTTCAGTTCTCGGGGAACGTATAATTTTACAAAGGTGGCGAGGCTTTTTAGACGTAGCAAACACAGGCAAAGTGTGATATGTGCTTTCTTAGTCCATTCCAGCTGCTATAACAAAATAGGTAATTTATAGACAACAGAAATTTATTTGCTCACAGTTCTGGGGGAACTGCTGGCAAGGACCAGATCAAAGTGCCAGCAGATGTGGCATCCAGTGAAGGTCCTTTCCGCGTGGCTGGTGCCTGCCACATGTACTCGCATGGTGGAAGGGCACACAGGCTCCCTGAGCCCTTCTATGAGGGCCTAACCCCATTCACGAGGATGGGCACATTCAGACCATGCCATTCAAAGGCACAGGCAAGGCGCCGAGGGACTCAGGTGAGTCCTGGCGAGGGACGTGGCCACTCTCCTCTGTGCCTCCCTGTGCCCACGGCTCCCTCTGATGTCATCCCTGTCACATTGTGTGCAGTGACCTCCTCCTCTGCCTCCCCCAGACCCTGCACTCCACAAGGCAGGTCCTCGCCACTGACGTCCTGCAGTGACGTCCTGCGCTCTGTGCCAGCAATGGAATGAAACATGACGGTGCCCCGGCCGCCCACGGTCCAGTCCCATTGTGTCCCACACCCTCCTCCATGTGGCCAGTGTCTCTGCTCACAGAGAGTGACACCCAGGGCGTCACAGTCATGCTGCGGACGATGTCTCTTTGTCACTCACCATTACCCTTTCTTCAAACACAAGCTGCTCATTCATCAGGCTCGAATCCGCCGGTCCCTCGGAGCAAGGTGCCGGAGCCAAAATGCCGAGTAATTCAAAGTCCCTGTCACCGGGGAATTTACACATCTTGAAACAGTCTTGTCTCTCTCCTTCCCTCCCTCCCTCCCTCCCCCTCTCTCTCACCAAATGTTCATGGCCCAAATGATGATTATGTCTTTTCTTTCTCACTTCTATGTTTTAAATTGAAACTGCTTTTTTCCTCTCTGTGTACCCTTTATGTATACACAATACACAACGTAGCTGAATGTGATAAAGGCAAATGTGCGAAACAGAAGCAATTCTGTGCGTGTGAGTGAAAAAAATCCTATGTTACATCTGCGCTCATGTCTAATTATGATCTCTGAGTTGGGACTCGGGCTTCCTCTCCAGATGGTGTCCCTTCAATCGGATTTGATTTCATCTTCACCCCCCACAAACATTAAATCAATATTACAACATTCCGGGGCATCACAAACACACTGGCTGCTTGGCAAGGAGATGACGCTAGACTGGCCGGCCGGCCTTTGGGATTTCCAACAGCCCCCGTGGTCCCGGCGCCTCTGCGTAGGAGCCTTGGGCCGCTGGCCCAGGTGGCCAGCCCCCACGCCGCGCGTGCCCTGCCTGCTGCCGCCAACGCACTCTCCTCGCGTTCCAGTTCATTGCCTTTCTTCGTGCAAGGGAACTTGTTCCCGTCAGGTGGACAAGGAATACATAATACAGCAGTGGTTCTGTTAATATCTGACAGAAAAGTGAAGAAGTCGACGATTCAGGACTCATCGTGAATAAAACACACTCTTTAGAAGAAGAAATCAGCAAAGGCAGCCAAGGCCACTTTCAGCAGAAGACACGTGGGGGAGAGAATGATCCAGTGTAAACTGCAGTGAAGAGTGTACAAATTTTCTGTTAAAAAAATCACAAATACCCTCCACATGTTGAGTTGCAATTCCAGTTACCTTCAAATTGTGTAAGAACAGCATTTACTTTATGTGGATCTATGCAGGAGAACAGAGTCTAAAAGAAGACATCATTTTTAAGTATTTGTAGAGCTTGATGGCCATTAAAAATGACCGGGGTCGTGGGGAGGTGGCTCAGGCCTGTAATCCTGGCACTCTGGGAGCCCGAGGTGACCTTGAGCTGAGGAGTTCGAGCCCAGCCTGAGCAAAGTGAGACCCTGTCTCTACTAAAAAGAGAAAAATTAGCCAGGCATGGTGGTTGTGCACCTTTAGTCCCAGCTACTCAGGAGGCTGAGGCAGGAGGATCCGTTGAGCCCAGGAGTCTGAGGCTGCTGTAAGCTACGATGATGTCACTGCACTCCAGCCAGGATGACAGAACGAGATCCTGTCTCAAAAAAAAAAAAAAAAAAAAAAGACCGGGAGGTGGCCTGGTGGGGTGTGATTGAGAGAGTATGGAGTTTGGAATTCATCCCTTGGGGTGTGAATCCTAGCCCAGTCACTGCTGTGTGGCGGGGCTAGCAAAATGATAATAAATTCCCACTATTAATCAAACATGTATTATTTTATGAAGACATTTATGTATGTTCTCACTTAACATTCTCCACTCTGGGTGGGGGTACTATTGTTATCCCTGCTTTTCTGTGACTGCGTGACTCAGAGCGCCAGCTTTTTGATGGCTATAGTTGAAGACTGACCCCAGGTCCCAGAGGCTGCCACGGTGTCTGGCCGCGTGGGCTTCTCCAGCGGTGACAGCCTGTGCCTCCAGTCTGCTAAGACGAGGTCTTACAGGACACAACGTAATCACGGGAGTGGGAGTGACATTCTATGGCCTTCGCCATATTCTGCAGTGAGGTGCCCGTCACAGACTCTGTCCGCATTCAGGACAAAGGGATGACGTGAATGCAAGCTGTAGGTAGAGCCCAAAGTATGCTCTCTCGGGGAATGCAGCCCCCATGAGGACGAGCCGTTTCAATGTTATTACTTGTAAACATCGTCAGTTTCATTCTGAAACATGTTCGCGGAGCAATGTGCATATTTCAGACAATGAAATAAATCCGAGAAGGTGCTAGAACCCCAGCGTTTCTAGATTTTCTGTCTAAGGACTACTCTAATTGAATTTGGTCAGGTGTATGCCTTTGCCAATGTTTTCTTAAACTCTCAAGAATACAGTTTAATTTTTGTAGCTCATTTTCCTAGCACATCCATTTATTCATCCTCCCTTGCTACCCAGGTCTCAAGGTTCACTGTGAATATTCCTTAGCGAATGTTCTGATCTGCCACGTTACTGCGGTATCGTTGTCTCGCTAACCTGCTCCTCGTTGTTTGCAGCTACTTACGGGTGAACGGTGGATCGTCTTGTTCATGCTCATCTGCTCTCCTGCACTTCTGCAGTCAGTGGGGAAAAAAAGAATTAACTTGGATTTTAAAATGGAAGAGTTTGGTCAGAGCTGAAATTTAAAACTGGTCACATGATTCACCTTCGAATATAGTCGTGAAATATGGTGGTTATCAGGAGTTTGCTTAGGATTTTGGAGTTGAAAAGAATTATTGTTTTAACACGAAAGATAAAAATTGGCCAGAAAGAACTGGCAGCCTGCCTGGACTGTTAGATCCCTGATTTCAGGCACTGGTTTCCATTTTTTAATTTTATATTTTATTTATTACATTTTTACATTTTAACATTTTTACATTATTACATTTTACCACAACAGAGGTGTGTTTGAGGTCTTAGGGCACCACCAAATATGAAGCACTTAATGCCACCATGGGAAGTCAGGGAAGGCTTCAAAGAAGTGAAAGGTGAGTCTTGGCAAACCCTGGAGTCCACGAGCCGGACATGGGCCGTGTGTACACACCCTCCGCAGCCGTTTCCATTACATGCTCTTTCAGGCCAGACTCAATTCTTTACAGAGATTATCTCATGTAATCCCCACCACAGCTCAGGGCCGGCGTTATTATTTCTATGTCACAGATGAAGAAACTAAGGTTCCAAGCAACTTGTCCCTGGCCACCCAGCTAGAAAAAGTGAAGAGAGGATTCTGTCTGAGGGCTGCCCGCCTCTGCCGCTGCCCCACCCCACAGGACGGAGATCTGTCCTTGAGGAGCATTAGGGCCCACTATGCAATGATGACAGAGTCCAAGGGAGAAAACAAAAATTGATAGATAAGGATATCAATCATGAAAATTTAATAAAGAAGACAGGACTTTAGGAGTTACTTAATTAAAGCAAAGAGGGAGACTGCTTGTGGAGAACTGCTCTGGAAAAGCCCTCCTCTTTAGCGCTAGTCCACACATACTATCGAATCCTAGATTCATTGTTTAAAGAGGGGCCAGGGAAGGGGGCAGCTTACAGGGCTTTCAGAACCATGCTGGGATCAGTCAGTTGCAGACAGCTACTTTCCTCCAAATCCCAATGGCTTTGTGCAACTTCCGGCCTGCAGATTAGAAAGCTGGGGACATTTTTTAAAAATTATGGTAAAATACACATAAGATTTACCATCTTAATCATTTTTTTTTTTTCTGAGACAGAGTGTCACTCTGTTACCCTGAATAGAGTGCTGTAGCATCAGCCTAGTTCACAGCAACCTCAAACTCCCGGGCTCAAGCGATCCTCCTGCCTCAGCCTCCCGGGTAGCTAGGACTACAGGTGTGTGCCACCATGCCCGGTTAATTTCTCTATTTTTAGTAGAGACGGGGTCTCGCTCTTGCTCAGGCTGGTCCTGAACTCTTGAGCTCAAGCAGCCCTGCAGCTTCGGCCTCCCAGAGTGCTAGGATCACAGGCGGGGGCCACCGTGCCTGGCCACCATCTTAATCATTTTTAATTGTTCACTTCAGTGGCATTAACTACAGTCATATTTTTGTGCAACTATCAGCACCATCTGTCCACAGAACTCTTTTCATATTGCAAAACTGAAATTCTGTACCCATTAATCAGTAACTCCCCACTCCCCCACCCCCAACCTCTGGTAACCCCCATCGTACTTTCTGTCTCTATGGATCTGACTACTCCAGGAATCTCATACAAGTGCATATAAGTGGAATCACACAGCATTTGTCCTTTTGTGACTGTCTTACTTCACTTAGCATAATGTCCTCAAGGTTCACCCATGTTGTCGCATGTGTCAGATTTTCTTTCCTTTTTAAGGCTAAATAATATTCCACTGCAGGGACGGACCACATTTCATTTATCCATTCATCCCTCGATGGACGCTTAGGTTGCTTTCACCTTGCAGCTATTGTGAATGACGCTGCTATGAACATGGGTGTGCAAATAGCTGTTTGAGTCCCTGCTTTCAATTCTTTTGGGTGTATCCCCAGAAGTGGAATTGCTGAATCATAAGGTAATTCCATTTTTAATTTCTTGAGGAACCACCATACCTGTTTCCTGCAGTGACTGTGGGTTCCCTGCCCATCCATATTCCCTCCAAACCCAGCTGTGACGGCGTCCCTGTCTCCGAGCTACGGGGAGGCACTGTGGACGGTGCTCTGGACTCTGCACTCTCTGGTCCCATTGGGCTCAATGCCCCATTTCTGGGCAAAAGGCAGGGGAAATGCTTTCCTCTCTCTGCCTAAATTAATTAGACCCTCCCTCTCCTCCAAATAGATACTTAGGAGCTAAGATAATCTGATAAATGTCAAACATTATTCTATCATCCTAGGAAGCTTCAAATTAGAAGTCTGCTCTAACAAACTGTAAAATAAAAGATGGCAAACCTGCCTTATCCATTTTAATCAAAAGTGACAGCCACCGTTTATTGAGCATTTGACCACATGCCAGGCACTGAGCTAGGACTTCACATACATTATCACACTCAATCTTTACCACACTGCATTGCAGATAAGGAGCCGGTTATAGTGAGGTTAAGTAATTTCCCAGAAACCACAGGGCTGGAGAGGCTGGAGAGTGGAAGAGGCTCTGGCTGTCCTGCTCTCTTGGGTCTTGTGTATGCTCCAGGGGCAGCTGTGGGCCCCCTTCTCTTTCCTCCCACCTTCACCAAATACAACACTGAGGACTGAGAGACGAAGATACAAATGACAGTGATAATACCGTCAGTTGGAAAATGTGTGCACAATTCCTGCCAATAATACCTGGGTCCCGGGGCCGAGTCTGGACCTTTAGTTACTCCCCAGGTGAAAGTCTTGTCTGTGGCGTCCAGACACCAGCCCCAGATTGCTCCTTGCAGTAGTCCTGGTGGGAAGGTGAAAAAAGACGGTGAATCCTCCGTGCCGTTAATAAATTAGTTTAATAAATTAGGTTCGTCCACCAAGGAATCCTGCCAATGGATTTCTCCAGCCAGTCAACTAACTCTTTCTTCTTCTGCAGTAGAGAGTGGGGCAGAAGCCAGAAGGGCTACTTTGTAGAAGCTCCTCAAAGAAAAAGCTTAAAATGAGGAAAAAGGAGTTTCCTTTCCTCTTGTCCCTTCTGAGAAACCCCTGGCGAATGGGACTTCAAGCAGATGGAACACAACAATGCTTCTTTGGAACCTTGGGGGAACTCACAGCACTGTTTATTTCAGAGTGTTTAGAAAGCAGGAGCATAAGATCAAATCCTGGCTCCCCTGATTACTGGTCCTTAGACCTGAGATAATTCTTTCTACCTCTCTGAACTTCATTTTCTCCACCTATAAGATGAGAAAGATCACAGTGCTGCAAGGATTGTTTTGAGGCTTTAAGGAGATAGTGAATGTATAAAGTATGTGGCATATGAAGTACTGAATAAATACTAAGAGAGAGACATTCTAATTTGGTAGATGTTATGTGAGAAAAAGAAAAGCACCTCACGCTTGTTAAAAGATGGTTGTTTCTAACCCTGGACGCTGTCCTGCAGAAAGTGGCAGTGTTGTTACAATGAATCTCGGGTGAAAGTTTTGAAGTGGCTATTAGTGGTTTCAGCTGCCGGTCAGTGTTGAGTACCAGCCGATCAGCAGAGAAGAAAAAAGGTCGGAGACTCTTGGAGGTTCCCATTTGTGGGCAATAACAGAATGCAGGTGTCAGCTTTGTTTGCAAGGCTGTGAGTGATGGCGGGCAACGTGGGCAGAGAGAGCTGCTATAGGGGACTTAGGCTTTTTAAACTTAGAGGTCACATTTGGTTCCTGGTAGAATGATAGAAACGGAAGGATATTTAGGTATCTTTGGCCTTGATCTCTCATTTAACAAATTAGAAAAGTGAGGATTAGAGACAGCAGGTGATTTACCCACATGACACATAGCTGAGGATGGAGTCCGTGTCAGATCAATGAATTTCCTCTCAAACCATCCTGCCTGCCTCTAGCACGTTTATAATCTGGACCCAGAAATATCTTTTATCCCAGGAGCTCAAGGTTTCCACTGAAAAATGTAGTTTTTAAAGGACAGGAACTAACAATTACCAAGCACTTGAATGTGCTAAGATGATACCAAGAGTCTTACATGGGCTAAAGTTTTAATTCTCCAGTCGATGCAGAGACAGGGTACCACTGTCACCTGCTCACTGAAGAGGAAGCAGAAACTCAGAAAGGTACCGGCTTGCCCAGGGTCACACAAGGTTTCAAGGAAGCAGGATGCCTTTAGGCCAAGTCTTTAGGACTCTACAGAAATCCATTTATCTGAGAGCCAGGCCTACTTTCCCAAGGACATAGTTTGAAGGACAGTGTTTTCTTCACTAGAAAAAGCATTGTATGTAAATATTAATGTGGCTTCCAAGCAGGCAAGAATATTCTTTTGAAACACAGATTTTTGCTAAAGAAAAATCAAAATGTGCTCCTCAGAGTTGTGCTAATTCTAAAGAGATAATAAAAATTCCTCATTTGAGTCCTTGATATTCTTTTTTAAACAATACTAAAATAGATCTCATTGTAACATTTACGAGTGCTTCATGCAGATTTTGTTAAAGTTATATAAAGTAGAAATAAAATAGAATATTTAATGATATTAGCCTTTCATGCTATTTCTAAAATTTTCCATGGTTTAGTTTTTATAATATTTTTTCTGTTCTAAAAATATGTGCTCACTGTCAAAAATTTGGGAAATTTCAATAAAAATTAAAAGAAAATAAAATTTGCCCATATTTCTACCATCCAAAGATAATTACGATTAATATTTTGGTGTGTATGTTATAGACTTTATTTTTTAGAGCAGTTTTAGGTTTACAGAAAAACCGAATGGAAAGTACACACTGTTCTGATACACTCCCTCACGCCCCCTCCCTCCACACAGTTTTTCATATTATTTACATCTTTTATTAGTGCGGTACATTTGTTACAACTAATGAGCCAATACTGATACATGGTGATAAACTGAAGTCCATAACTCACCAGGTTCTTTCTCTGTACTGTACATTCTATGGATTTTGACAAATACATAATGACAGGTACCCATCATTATGGCATCATACAGAGTAGTTTTTGCAATATCTAAAAAGCATATATAAAATAAATTTTGACTTTTCATTGCATAATATAATTTTATACATGCTTTAGTTTCAAAACAGTGGGCATTGTTCTTCTTTGGTTATAATACATGCTTATAATGATATGGTGGCATAGAATAACCATCGAAAGGAATCCTCTAAAAAGCTACAATTTTTGAAAGAATGCATTTGCTTTAATAGTTCTATTAGTTGCATGTCAGGAAACAACCTGGAACACTGGGGCGCCGATCCCAGCGCAGAAGGGTTTGCTTCGCCTCCGTGGTTTTCACGTGAATTAATGATTACGCCTTGAGCGACATCAGAAAGGTGACAGTCCTTTCTGTGGGGTCACTGAAACAGTCCACAGAAAACCTGCCCTAGGCCCTGGGGAAACAAGTAGGTTTAAAAATCCCCACCTGGTGTTTTCCTTAGCTCCGAAGATCAGCCCCAGGGCCTTCGCCTGGAGTGAACTCCCAGCCTGGGGGTGGGCGGGAGGGGAGTGCGCAGTTGGGGGCGGTTGCCGAGGCGACGCGGCGGCTCCTCCCGCCCCGGGCCGGGCTGGGGAAAGAAGCGGGTTTGCCCGAGGTGTAGCGGGGACCCAGGCTGAGGTCGCTGGTGTGGGGGCGTGGCCGGGGGTGACTGGTGGGAGCTGGGCTGGGGGTGTTGGTGTAGCTGAGGGAGGGGAATAGGAACCCAATTGGGGGTTGTGGGAGCGCGGCCAAGAGTGAGGAGGATGGGGGTAACCTGGTGGGCGGTGGGAGTGGGGGTGGGGAGCGGCTGGGGGGATGGTGGGGGTGAGCTGGGCCGGGGCGTGGCCTAGGGTGGGGGGCAGCGTAGGGCGTGGCCTGGGTGGGGGGAGCCGGCATGGGGCGTGGCCTGGGTGGGAGGAGTCGGCACGGGGCGTGGCCTAAGGTATAAGCGGGGGGGCCGGACCAGGGGCGTGGCCTGGCGGCGCCCGCGGCGGCGTGGGCGGGGAGTTTGTTCCCCGCTTTCTCCGGAGGCTGCCCGGGCTGCACCCAGCTCCGAGGCCGTGCTCCGGAGCCCGCGGAGTTAGCGGAGCCCAGCTCCTCTGGGAGCGCGGCGAGCTCGGGGCGCCGCCCGCGGTGCGGCCGGCTCTGGGGCGCAGGGACGTCCTGGATGCCCTGACCTGGGAGGCTCCGCCGAGGGGAGCCGCGCAAGGTGAGGCTGCGGCAT
>CAUYSK010072466.1:0-19419 GCA_963575035.1 Avahi laniger | reverse complement strand
CTTGCCATGGCATAGCATAGATCAGAGTGTCCAGTGAGAGGAAGGACTATTTTGTAAAACATTTGTTTCAGTTATATGTACTGGATCATGATGTAGATTATAATAAGAAAAGTTTTTAAATTATTTGTCTATTATTTACCAGCAAGGATGTTTGCTGTCAAGAAAGGCAAATGTCTTAGCTCAAGTTTACACAGCTAGTTTATAAAGACTACACTAAAACCAGATGTTCTAATTTTCAGCCCAGAACTTCTTTGACTTAAAAAAAAAATTGATCCAGATTAAAGAACTCTATAATGCTAATAAAATTGCCTTGCTCTAGGAGCTGAGGATAAACCCTTATATTAAAATATTTAGAAATAAATGTAAGAACTAACTGATTTATGACTAACATTCAGATTATTAGTAATATCTACCTAATCTGAGTTTAAAAGAACAATACAACTAAATAGAACGTATACAAGCAGACTCTTTTCTGGTCCTCGATCTGTGCTGTCCAGATCTGTTGTTCCTTGCTCTCTAGTTTCAGACCGTGAGGTCAGGCCCAGGGCACGTCATCTTTGACCATCAGTCTCCAGTCTGTCCCTCTCAGGTATCAAAACACAATTTTCCCCATTACAGATGCCCCTTAATTAGGTAGAATTGCTACAACATAGATAGACCCGGGAGCACAAGAGAAATAAGCCATTCAGAATCAACTCTTGCTAAACAAGCCTAAGGAAAAATAAGCCGAGGGAATGGACATTTCCTAAGATATACACCTGGAGAAATTATCAAGTTGGAGTTGTCTGCTCCTTTGTGCTCATGTTGACCATCATGGGTGTGTCAGGTTGTTTTTTTAAAGGGAAATATTAATACATAAGAAAATATTTTCTAATTTTTAAATTATTTAGAATTTTTTATAGAGATTTTATGTGTGTGTATTAATTAACTTCTAGGGATATATATGTCATTATCCATACCTAAAATGTTCACTCTGCACTCAGTAGGATTGTTCTAATTATACTGAGTCCAACCAAAGTATTCTTCTAATTAAACATATTATTATTTTAACTTTAAAACTAGTTACTTAAAAAGATTATGCAAGTAATTTCAATAGCGGTATAAGAAATCATTTAAACTGAAAAATATTCTTGTATTAAATGTTTCCTATTTACATATTTGTTTTGTTATGGAGATAGTTCTTGGGGCTAGATATACTCCCAGGAGTAGAAGATGCTTATATAAACAGATTCTATTTTATAGACTGAGTAAAATCATTTGTATTTGCTGATCTTGGAAGTAAGTCAGTTTTCCCTAGAAATTAATAACTGACTGTTACTCCAAGTTAAATGTTTCCTGTTGGCATTTCTTAATTCTACATGTTCTTATAATCACAATAGGACTTACTTTAATAACAGCATTTAGCTTGCTCACCAAGTCAACATCCTAAAATGGTTCTGAGATAATAGTTGGTCTCCTTGCATTAAACTGATCTGTTTATCTGCCTGTAATCTACGTTAGAATTCAAGCTTCTCTAGCACGTGGAACATACCTGTTTCATAATTGTGTCCTGGCATATAGTAAGTATACAATACTGTTTATAGAACTGAGTCACTGAATGCATTTAATTCTTGGAAATGACTAGATTCCCTGTTTTTAACAGACATTTTTTTGGCCATTCGTTTGATACCATTTGTAGATTTCCCAGTTCATAACAATTTCAGAAGGTAACTGATATTTGTAGTAGATCAATGTCTTATTTTAAGAGAGATTTGAATAAATAAAAGTGCTATTTACTTTTAATTTATAACTAGGCCTAATATTTTGTGCTAGAAGTGTTTTTTTTTATTACAAAGCAACTCACCTACTGATTTTTTTACTATGCCATTGTTGGACCATATTCTGGTATATAATATATAATTTGACTCTAAGATCTCGCTCTGAATTGTGGATGTTTGTGAGTTGAGTATAAGATTTTCTGGTTAGGCAAAATAATCTTGTTAATTCAGTGACAGGTACATTTTATGTATAAAATGTATGGCATATTATCCCAATAAATTATTTTTTCGGTTGAATTATATGTTTGTAATAATTTCTGTGACTTCTGAGAATATCTTCAATGTTGTAAAATTGAAAGAACTTCCAAGAACCTATTTCATTCCTAAGAATGAATAAAACTACACTGATTATTCATCTCTAATGTTTTGTTTTAAATAGAAGATTCAGTAAAGAAAATTCATTTTGGGTCAAATTTGAGAATTTATTGCTTTGAGCACAGATAAGGAGCTTTGTGAAGATCTAATTTTTCTCAGGATACTTCAACAATTTAAGCCTCTAATTATTAGAAAAACTTAATTTACTCTTGAAAATAAGGGAGGTTCATCTGGCTGACCTCTACTTGAGCCTACCTTAACCTAAAACCATTTTTTTTTTGCCATTGCCATTTATGCCTTGATCACAATAATTATCAAGTAATTTCCTTTTACTATTGTAATTATGTTTCCTAGTTTTCATCTTTGACTGCATGATACATTATGAAAAGTGATACATAGTATTTCCATTTTACTTGGTACATTTATTTAAGTATTTGAAAGAAAAAACACCAGTGTTTTTCTGAATACAAAAATAAAGAACTTAAAGATGGATGTTACTAAAAAGCAACTTTAAATTTATTTAAATTTGCGATCTTAAAATATATTCATTTGAGAATTAAAATAAATGAAAGTCATAATTTAGGTAGTTTGCTACTATGCAAATTATACATTTATTATACTATGTTTAAAAGGAGAAGATCATATTTTATACAATATAAACTATTTTTAATATGAAGGCATTACTGTAGCCATTTTTATTTAAATGTAACTATCCATGTAATTATATGACTATTTAACTTGGTATATGTTTCTCCTCTCTTGATTATTGACATTTCTGGAAATGAAGTACATGGTTAAAATACATGTATCATTCTTAATAATTATTTTGAAGCAGAGTCTGTCTTAAGCAATGTCAAAATTTGAACCAGACATAGGTTAGTAGTTTTAGGATTTAATTAAGGCTTTTGAAATTTCAAGGAGCTCAGGGAGCAAAGAAGAGGGTTGATGCAGAGGAGTGATATAGGAATAACAATTGCTTCTATAATTAAATTTAACCCAAAGAGAATATCAAGATCCGGATGATTTATGATAGTAAAAATGTCTCCTATTTCCCTTATTTCATCCTTATTCATTGCTATTGTGATTAAATCAGGAAGTCAAGAAAAGGGCAAGACATTCAGGTCAATCATCTTCTGTAACAGAAACTTGAGTTATACTATGGATAAAAGTATCTCATGCAAACCTCAAAAATAATTTTTATGATATTTTTTGGAGGCTTAGTGCTTTACTGTAATTCTTTTTTCAGGACAATATTCTCTAGATTCTTTCATAAATATATATTTACATTCCTTATCTCTGTAACTAAGCTCTCTACTCCTTGAGCCCAAAGACTGTGTCATTTCTGAATTTCTCATTGATCTTTACTCAGTTCAAGACCTAGAGTAGTGGCGTAATTATAGTTACTTAAATAAATTATTTAAGTGAATATGTCTCAAGAGATAGCCAACCGAAAACTTAACTAATGGCATGCAATTTGGAAATTGTAATCCATATTTGTATGTGTAAATGAAAAATAATATTCCAGTGGGCTGCAAACAGAAGTGAAAGTCACATGGAGCCAACAAAAGAGCAACATTGAACATAAAGAATTTGCCAGAATATTTCCTCTAATAAGACATGTTCGATAAGATAGCACAAATGTGGTTTCTAAGGCATAAGTAACAAAAGAGTAAACTTGGGAAAATGTTTCACAATCAGTGGGTTAATAATATTGCTAATAATGCCATTAGAGTATTTTCTTCAACTCAGCTCATATTACAGTCAGATCACTAGTAAAATTGTATGTGGAACCATCACCATAGATTCATTTTTTATTGTAATCTATCATTCTGTAGAAACATTTTCCGTGAATGTTATGAACTTCAGCCCTGCCATTATGCAAAAAGTTTCTCAGCAGAAGCAAAACTATAAAAAAGAAAAAAATATTCACAGTCAATAAGATTCTTAGGCTGTATCAATACAATTACAGTTTAAAAGCACTTAGCCATCTTCATATGGAAATGGACTTTTAGTTCTTTCAAACATAGGAGATTTCCATGGGAAAGGTGTAATATCAAATTACTTTGAAATTGCAATTGAAATTAATAATATTAATTTCTTCATCTTTCAGAATATCTCATATAAGATACTACTACTGATTTCTGACTTTTAAAAAACTAAATCATATTTCTTTTAATAAATACCTGAAATCCCTTGTGCAAATCTTAGAGCTAGATGCATTTTGCATTTAGATATTTCGGTTTTTTTTTTTTTATTCCAGGATTTTGTGAGGGTACAAACATTATAGTTACACTTTATGTCTTTGCCCGACCCAAATGCAGGTTAAAGGTGTGCCCTTCCCTCCCTTTAGTGCTCCCCGTGTCCTTTAGTTGTAGATTTGCCCCCCCACCCCCTAATCCCTAGAGAGTATTTCTGCCATGTGATCACCCTAGTGTTGATCAGTTAGTACCAATTTGATGGTGAGTACAAATGGATCCCGTTCCTCTGCTCTTTTGGTGCCTCACTTTGGATAATGGGCTTAAGTTTAATCCAGGAAAGTATAAGAGGTTCTAGATCACTGTCGTTTCTTATAATTGAGTAATATTCCATTGTAAACATATAACAAATTTTAATAATCCACTCATGGATTGACGGGCACTTGGGTTGTTTCCACATTCTTGCAATAGTGAATTGTGCTGCCATAAACATTCGGGTGCAGATGTCTTTATCGTAGATATTTTGGGTTTTAAGAAAGGTAATAAGTGCACATATGTATATTTCATAGCATCTCCACGGGAGGCTGGGATAACACATTAGTGAAATACATTAACATGCCTACAGTGATACATATGGATATTCACACTAAACAGAATAAATATTATAAATAGCATGACATAATTTGGCTGAAATTTTGCTGATAATTGAGTTCGTGACAATCTTATACAAAAGCTTTCAGCTTTCAGAATTTTTTATATTTTAGAATTATAAAGGGTCATGAATATACATCTAAAATAATTTCTCAAGTTTTTTTAGATCTTTAGATATATTTGTGTGTATGTGTGTGCATATATTTGTAGTCTCTTTGACTCTTTCTCTTATGAGCCTGCATCCGTGTACACGTGCACACACACACACACACACACACACACACACACACACACACACATACCCCTTGGGATAAGTGAATAGTTTCATTGGAAGACAGCCAAGCCCATTTGTTTATGTATTATGTATGGTTGCTTTTGCACTGCATGGCACAGTTCAGTGGTTGTGACAGAAACTTATAGCCACCAAAGTCTAAAATATTTACTATTTGGCCTTTACAGAAAAAGTTTTCTGATACCTGATACATATGATGTGTCTAGGGGATTAAGTTTTGTTCCTATACTAAAGACACAGGAACCATAAGTTTGTATTAATTTAGTTTTTAGCGAACTAAAGAAATCAATGAAGTAATGAATTCTCATTGTCTCTACAGGATTTTGAGAGCTTTTTATTTTTTAGTTAAAATTTATAATTTAAATATGAAAGTAAGTTGTGCTGGTTTAATTACACTTAAGTAAGCATCTTTTTGTCAATGAACTTAATGTTATTTTAGTTTCTTTAAGTTAATATTCACTTGGTTCCATGTGTAATAGTTTTAAATTAAAGCAAAATATCTGAAAAAACATATAGGCAAATTTTGAAATGTCTGATCAAAATAGTAACTAATACTGCCTCTGTATATATTGTTACTAGTTTTAGCGATAATAATGAAAATGCAGGCCATTATTATTTTTTCAAAGAATGTTTTATGTTGAATTTTTGTTTGTTTTGGTTTTCTTGGTTTTAAATTAGAAAGTCACACTAATTGCTCACTATGCTGATTTTTTAAGGTTTGGCTCTTAGTAAGTTCAGATGACTTAAATGGTAACATTGAAAATAATATTTTACAGAGAGAAGGATATCACAGTGATGGAATAGGAAAATAAATTACATGTTTCAGATTTTTAAGAAGTAAAAGAATAGTGAAAAATATAGGAAATGGCTATTGTGCAGATAAATATATGTAAGCATTGCAGGGGTCTACAAGACACTCTTTATAGTGATACGCTTTGTCTTAGAAAGTCTCACAGTACCATGTGAAAATATCATGTGAGGACAGAATTTGAAAGAATTGCCAGCTATACACCACTGAAACTAAGGCAAATGAAGCATACTGGGGATGCAAAATTCCTTTCCAGTCTATAGTTTCTCAACATGTGTTACTAAAATGAAGTTACTTCAGTGCTATTAATCTCCACTAATTTTGGGATTTTAAAAAATTAAAAATCATTAGAAAGTTAAACACTAATTAGTCCTGGGCCTATTTGATTTTTCAAATTCAGATAGTCGTTATAGTCATGTCTATTTGATGAAAAATAAATTAGTGTATTTTATTGAAAGGAGAAATAGAAAAATTAGATCTTAAAACTGTACTGGTAATATTAGTACTGGCAATCAGCTAGAGATACTCTTATAAGAGCTCCACAATTATATTTTCTTCAATACCATGTTATCTGTGTGACTTATTTATATCCAGTTTGTCTGAGTTACAGCATTTATACCTACAGAACAACCAACCCTAAAGCTCAAAATTAAACATTTTTGCCTCTATTCCTAATCTTGTCCAGAATAAAACTCATCAGTTTCTTTCTGCAAACCCACTACTTCTTTTATTTTCCTTATATCAGTTAAAGATATATCATCATTCACACTTTGGTTCTTTACCCTGCTATTTAATCTCCTATTCAGTTGTCTAAATTTGATTTTATTAAGTCTCACTCCAAAATGTCTTTCAAATAGCCCTGCTTGCATTGCCACTGTCTTCAGTTTAGGCTTTCACTAGTGTGATTAGACTTTGTATTAACAGTTAACTGGTTTCTTCCTATACTGCTGACAAAAAGTGATCTTACCAAAGTAGATACGATTCTGTCTGCACCCTGCCGAAAATCCTTCAGTGGCTCCCTGTTGATGATAGGAAGAGTACGCCATGTATGGCTCTGCTTCCTGCCTACCTCTCTGTCTTCATTTCCAGTAACTTCTTTCCATTCTTCACACTCCACAACATAACATTCCAACTCCATTTTACCAACTATTTCCTGCTTCTTGATGCATTAAATATTTCCCTGGTGCCTAGGATGGCCTTCCCTTTTTTGCCTAGATAGACTCAGCATCATCTAACACAAAAATGTCCCATTCCCCGTAACTACTTCTTCTAGGCACAGGTGCTTACTACCCTTCCGTGCTCTCACACTCGGCATTTTCTGTGAACCTCCTAGGATTCTCTAGCAAAATTATTTGCTTACATAATCTGTCTCGCTTTTCTCACTTCTTTGAAAACTTAGTACCTACCATGGTACCTGGCACGTTAGACACTATGCTTAGTAAATGTTTTTTGAATGAATTGGGCTCATGGCTGGGTGCATTGGCTCATGCCTGTAATCCTAGCACTCTGGGAGGCTGAGGTGGGAGGAGCACTTGAGGCTGGGAGTTCAAGACTAGCTTAAGTGAGAGCAAGACCTCCTTTCTACAAAAAAAAAGAAAAATTAGCTGGGCATTGTGGCACGTGCCTGTAGACACAGCTACTGAGGAGGCTGAGGCAGGACGATCACTTGAGCCCAGAAGTTTGAGATTGTAGTGAGCTATTATGATGCCACTGCAGTCCAGCCTTGGTAACATAGGGAGACCCTGTCTCAAAAATAAAATCAACAACAAAAAAACAGCATCACTGTACCTTTCAGTAGTCTTTGTATTAAAGAAAGGTAGCTTTGTCCCAAAGGCCAAGCTTCTAACTTGACATTCATTTCAGTGGTTTCTAATCTGGTTTATTGTTTGCTGGAATTTTTTTTTTTTTAAGGGCAGATGGTGTGTAGTTCTGAAAGTAGAAACTGACTTCCTACCCCTAGTAAGTGTGAACTCAAAAGAAATGTCGGGATTTGGGATAATTTTTATTAAGCTGTAGCCATTTTGTTTGTTGCCTGGACCTGGACCACTTCAAATTTGTCCAGCTAATTAATCTTCTCAAGTACTTGTATCTTAGCCACTTAGTTAGCTGACTTCATCTTTCAGCACTGTAGTTCATAATGTATTCGGAAGCTATTCCTGGACAGTTTTCCTCACTGTGAGAGTGCCTGCCTTATATGCAAACCTCCATCCTCGCTGGCTGTCACGTACTTATTTTCTACATTCCAGGTGTTCATTTTATACTGGTAAGCGAGTATGGTTTGCAGTATTGAATCAGTATTTCTGCTCAGAATGTTTATTCTGGTGGATTTATATTTTCTGGTGAAAATGCTCTGTTAATTGACCCATACTCCTAACTAAATTTTTGTTGGGGAGGCACATATGTTCCTTTGGGGGCTACTTCTTAATTGACAAGGCACAAATTGTCCTTATAGAACAGATATGCCATAACCAGGCCTTTGTATCATTTTCCTCATTATATAACTTGCTCAAAATTTTTCTTCTTAACTTTCAAAACCATTTATATTTCCTCTAATCTTTATCTATATTTGAATTTTATGTTAGCCCTCTACTTCCACCTTCGAACCTCTTCTATACTGTAGTCATCTATCCCAAGCTATAAAAATCTTTTCAGGTTTTTTTCTTTGTTCTCTGCTCCCTCTGTAATTTTTGTTTAAGTTATTGCATTTTGTCCCCATGTCTGACCAACATATGCTACTTCAGCAAGGAAACTGTCAAAATCATGACCTTTCCCGTAATCGTATATTGTCATTCTATTAATGTTGAATCACTTAAGTAGCTCTACAACCAACATAAAATGGGCATTTGAGTTAGATGACTTGAATTGAGGTCCCACATCCGCCACTTTCTGAGTGACACACCTTGGGCTAGCCACTGAATGTCTTAAGTTTTTGTCTGTTATCAGGTAATAATAACTGGTTCAAAGAGTTATTAAGAGAAAATGAGACAGCACATATAAAAGTTATTTGTAAATTATAAAGCTCTATGAATGTTAGATAATCTTAGATTTGAATTAAAATATGAGCACTTGTAAAAGTATGGGTAATAATGTCTTATTTATTACTGTAAACTCCTTAGTGCCAACTCTATACTTTGCTCATAAGAAGAAATATGAAATGAGTTGATTTGATTATGAATTTCTTGCTGGATACAAAAAAATGATAAAATCAACCTTTTTGAGACATACACTTGTAAAATATTTGCCTTATTTATATACAGCTTAAGAGTTATTTATAGCATCAGTCAACACTTATATTTTCAGTATCTCCAGTAAAACATTGGAGTTTACTTCCTTTTTTTTTTTAGTAAAACTCTTGTTAAAACTTAAAGATACTTCCAACCAAAGTGATTACGTAATTTTTGAAGGTACATAAATCTTTCAGATTTTCCTCTGTTTATGTTCTCATTATCAAGGTTAGTTGCTTTCTTTTTTCTTCTTTTCTTTTGAGGAGAATCCATTGGTTCATTGTGTCCAAAACTAAATAGATAAACAGATTAGTAAAGGTGTGAGGGTCTATGTATGGACTTGAAGTCACATTGACCTTTTACGAAGTACTGAGAGTACAGGTTGCAAATTGCAATTTTGCTATCCTGTCATTTGTCGTCATTCCTTTTGAACAAAACATTAATGAAGCATTTGTTTATATTTTTCTTACGATGGGATGATAGTATTTGGAGAAATTATGAATATTCTTGTTACATAGGGATTTTTTAGACATTCATTTAAGAATTAGTTTGTGAGAAATTAAAGTGATTTCATGTTTTTCCTAATGTTTACTTCAATTTGTTATGTATTAGAAAAGTAATATACAAAATATATGGTGAATAATCTTTATATCAAAGCCTCATTGTCTACATTGATATGAGTTCATATCTTAATTATGATCCTGTGGCCTTTTACTTAGTTTTTCTTTGCCAGAATTCAAATAGTTGAGTAGCCAACAGGTGATAAATGTCCCATTAATCTTTCTGACTCTCTAGCTCCTGAGCATGAGAATTGCTGATCAATTACACCAATTGTCTCTTAAATGAGCTTTTCACTTCTGCCTCTTATTTCATTAGTTAACTGTCTGCCCAAAGATCTGATAAGATGGAATACTAGTACCTTTTTATAGCTTGTTCTGTATGTACAATAAGGATAGGGTTGTTAGCAAAATGGACACAAAAGGGTATTATCTACTACCTACAATAAATATACAATACATGCTAGTGTGTAAAAGGCATTTGAGAGTATTTACTGAAATCACCTTAAGAAAAAAAAATAACTGGTTTCACTTCAACTTTCCATTTAGCAATAGCTAATGTAACACTGTGTCATTTCTTAGTATATGATGCTTTTGCTAATTACATTTGCCCTCAAAAAAAGAAACAGTCTATTGTTATTTTAATTTTAAAAACAGTGAAAACCTTTTAAAGATATATATAAATTACCAAACATCATAATTAACAATGCACTCATCCAAAAGTTGTTATTAATCCTTGGTTATATCTTCATCTATGTTGGCACTTTAAAAAACTACCAATTAGAATCTGCTTTCTTATATACATTTTTATACAGTGGTAATCCTTTTAATTGGAAAACGTATTGAATAATTAATGTTTAAACTGTTTTTAGGAAGACTATATTCTTACCTGTACAGTGGGAATAATAATACTATGTCACAGAGTATAAGGAGAATTAAACGAGACCATGTATATAAGGCACTTAACACAATGTCTAGCCCATTTTAAGTGATCAATGAGTAGTAGCCATTATTACATATGCATTGTTACGTTCAATTCTTTTTTCTTCAGTTACCTATTGTAAGAGTTTGGAAGCATAGCAATTGAAGATTTTATAAATATTGCTTAATGTTTTAATTATATGTGAAATTTATTTTTTATTATTTTAAAAATCACTTGATAACTGATAAGTTATGGGTAATTACCTATTTTTAAATTATTTTAATTTTGTCTTTTGGAACAAAATTTAGGCAGATCCTCAATAATTATTGTTCTTCACTCCAGGAGATAATCACATAGCATATGTCATTAGAATAAAAATAGTTCTACCTAGCTCATCAATTTCAGTAGCCTTCCTCACCTTCTGTAAATATAAGAAATGCTTTGACCAAATAAACAATCAAAGGATGAAGTCAGTTTTTGAGTACTTTTCACATCATCTTGAGTATCTGAATATTTTAAAATTAATGTTATAAAAATGTATGTTAGGTAAACATTTCCATTCATTTTATTTTAGAAATTCTATTTTAAAGAAAGTGTTTTCTAAGTTAAAATAGTGTAATGAATTGCCTTGGAATGATGATTTCTATCATTCTAATTTCATTTTGTTTTAACCTTTCCTTGTTATAGGCCTTGTTTGTATGAAGTCCAGCACATCGGTGGTTGAGCTTGTTATGCTGCTTTGTTCTCAGGTACAAAATCCCGTTCGCTTGATTACACTAAGTATATGACGAATTTTTGTGACTTAATAACAAAATGTGTGTGCATATATATGTGTGTGTTTATATATTTTTAAAACTTCCAACTCTTATCCCATAGATGAAGAAAATGATTTATGTTGAGCTCTATTAGTATATAGATTATTTTACATGTAGATGTTGACTTATCCTTACTTCCCTTTCTTCTGCTTTTTTTAGCAATCTTATTGTCTCCCACTCTCCCTATCCTTAAATTGTTTCCTGTCTTTCTGCAAATATATATATATATATATATATATATATAAAATTTGTTATTGGTTTTTTGATACCCTTCTTTACTGCCTACCTTTTAAAAACGATACAGCATAATTTACAATTTTGAAGTGCATTGTTAATTACATCATTTCTTCTCTATTAGATTAGGTAACAAAAACTAAGTTTTTTTCACTCAGCACCCAAAGTACATGATACAACTCCTTAGAATTGTCTTTAATATGATACCTTACTGCTGTTCCTTTTTTATGTGTAATTTTTATACGTCAGTGTAAATTCTAAAACTCTACTTATGCTCTTGATTTTTAATAATCAGAATTTTTAAAAAATTGTAATAGTTGCGTATTGTTTCATAACAATTATAGGAAACTAAAAAAATATATACAGCTTATTTTTAGCTAAAATAACTAAAATAGGAACCTAATGGTCTTTCTTCTCACCATCTCTGGCAAGCCTCCTAGCGATCCTGATTATAAGTATTAAATATTTTGTAATATCAGAATGAAAAAAAGCTTACATGTTTTTGTAATAAGAAGTTATTACATTTATCTCTGTTTTCCTCAATAGAAGGAAGACATCTAAGCCATTTCTGATTACTGGTATGAGATCTGCCTAAAACCACAACTAACTTGCAATAAACAACAATATGACTTCAACTGAGCATTTAAAACATCAGCAAAAACAAACAAAACACACAAAAAACTTACCAATTGATTTTCAGTTTTCAGGTTTACTTTCTTCAAGAATATATTCATAGGGAAATTATTAGGTCCGTTTCTCCCTTTTTAGGCAGGAACAATATTGATAAGGAAGAAGTTAAAGAAAATAACATCCCTAGTAGGAGTTCATCTGCAGGGCATTTGAAAATTTTGTCCCTTCATGCTGAAGTCCTGAGTTCGAGAGACTTTCTGAGATTTATCTGGACCTTTTAGGTTCATGACAATGAATAATTTTAAAATGCTTTTATGGAAAGAAATAGCTTAGAATTCCTTCTTCCTTTAGCCCTGCATTTCACTGCAGTTCAGAGAAATAAAGAGGAATGTAGCATAGGATCTAGTGTCTTTGATGGCCTCATCATCTAATCATAGGTTTAACATTACTCATTTGCTGGCTCCAGGAATTCCTGCCATTAAGGGCCCTAGAGATGAAACTTTGCCTCAAATATTGATTGAGAGGAAGAGTGAGAAATTTAAGCTGTCTATGCAGTGCACTTTCTTTCAGCGTTTCAGCAAAGCAATATTGTAAACATGTCTCTCAGTTTGATTTTTAAGTTGAATTTTTAAAATAATCCATAGTGTTTTTAAATATATTTTAAGTGGTTACTTGATTAAATGTACCTCATTTAAGTGACTTTAAAATGTATACCTGTTTTAAAAGATAGCTCCCGATTATTTTATTTACTGTTAAACTGAAATATTGGTTTCCACAAAATATGTTTAAGAAAACAAATGAGTAATCCACCTTCAATCCAATTCAGGTGGGGGGAGTTTACTATTATACTGTGAAATTAAGCTTATAAAACCATCTTTGTAGATTCATTGCTCCATGGATGTTTAAAACTGTATCCTTCATGACTTCTGGGAAATAAAGAACTTGACTTAGTGCCGGGGAGAAAAAAAAAAAAAGAAAAACAAAAAAAACTGTGTCCTTGGTTTTAAGGACACACACACCAAAATGGACATGTCCTCTCCAAATTTTTTTAAAATAATCTGCATTTTTCTCTACTACTGAAATTCAAAATGATTTATGTCCTATTTTCACCCATTAGCAGGGCAGCATAGCAGTAGCAAATCTTTTTAAAGAGAAATAAATACGGTTAATGGTGCCATGGAGGTTGCTTGGCATCGCTCTCTCCAAAGCAGGGTTCTCTTCTACAGGCCTTAATGCATCTCTTCTGCAGTGGAGCTGATCCCTGTAGAATTAGCAGAGTTCTGTAGGCTTTTTGCCAAAGCTGAAGGTAATCCTGATGAATCTTTAAAGCTGCAGAGTTCTGAGTACTTTTTGTTTTATTTTACAGACAGCCTTTTGTAAGTGTTGATAGCTCCATGTTATTACGATGAGCAGTGTTAGTACTAGTAAAAACAGTTGAAAATCTGAATAAGTAACTGTCTTGATGCCTTGATGTCTCCATGATACCTGACTGCTTTCCCTTTTTTATGTGTAAATTGTATATGTTAGTGTAAATTCTAAAAATCTACTTATGCTGTCGATCTTTAATGATCAGAAGGCACTATCTATATTTTTTCTACAGTGAGAAATACAGCTAAGATATTAATATTTACACTGTGATTTAATTTGAGTTAAAATAAGTCTTCAATGCAAATGGAATTTGTCGGTTCATTTATTTGCATAAATATGCTTTTTTAAATGTTGATAAACCATCGAAAGATAAAATTTTTATATTTTTGTTTGAGAGAATAGGCAGCTGAGGATTGAAAGGGGAAAGGAAAATGCAATATTTTGGCAGAATTTTGTTTTTCTTTGCTAAAATATATTAGATGCTTTTATTTTTATGCTTTTCATTTTCATTTTGGAAATTTCTTGTTAACTACTACATATCATTAAGGATATAATCTTTTCTTTCTTTCTTATCTGAGCTCCTAAATAAACTTTCTTTTGCTAATAGCTAGTACCCAAAATATGGTCTAAATTTACATGAGATCATATTACAAGTGTCTGAAGGTACTTGTCAAGGATAATTCACTTCATATGGGTAGACTTTTAAACTCCAAGGGACATGCCATCCAGTCTACCCCCAGTGGAATTTTACATCTCCATAGAAAACATATTTTAAGTTTCAAGAAGCTGTTAGAGTTATCATTATGATGCATTTGCTCTTCAACAAATACCAAAAACATTTCTTTCCTCTATTCGGGATAATTTTTTTCTATGTAGATTTATGACACAAAAGTAAATTTTATGAATTAACTATTTATCTTTCTTTTCTTTTAATTTGTATTAAAGTTAGTAGTATATTATTTTTAAAAATTGATTTCCTGTTATTTGAAGTGAAATGAAGTAGAATAATTCATATGCATTGTATTTGACAAAATCAGTGCTGAATCAGTTAGGGACAATGTTTTCTCCAGGTTCTGAAGTATATCACAGGCCTGATACTGCCTTCTGTCATAGCATTTTTTTACGTTTTACAATTAGTTGTGGTTGCGGGACTTCACAGTATTCTCTGTGCGTACTTATTTTTTCAATACATTATTCTTAGCATATTGTGTTCTTTGATGAATAGCAGATTTAGTTTTCAAGTAAACTTTCTTAGGTACTATAATAGTGTCTAATTATTTCCAGATTTTTTTTAGGAAGTCTCCAAGAGAAGTACTGCAGGAAAAATTGAGTGATGTTATCCCATAGGATTTCTTTAAGTTTTTATAAATAAAGCTTAGCAGATGTCACTTGGATTTTTCTGTGCCTTATCTGTCAATAGAAAATGTTTTATAAATTGAGAAACTTTCTGTAAAAAATAATGTCTCTCGGTATTTAAGTGCTTTCTGACTCGAAGCACTGGTAAGCAAATGCATGCTTAATAAATCATTTTTATTCTCACTGAAACCTAAAAATGTATAAGCAATATAAAATAATAGGCCTGCAAGTCTCTCAGTTTAGTATCTGTATATGAATTACTTTGTGGTTTTGTTTGACTTTATTCTTTTCTAAACACTTCATATACTTAAAGAAAAAGGATTTTAGTGACTTCACTGATAGGATCAAGGCATGACCCAGGACTTCTAAAGACAACACTTAAAAAAGAACCACAACTAAAGAATAGTCTTCCTTGTTCAAATTATTTGGCCTTTGAACATTTAAATTTTTTATTTTTTCTCCAGTTTGATCCAGTTTAGTCAGATGGTAAAAAAGAGAAAAAGATTTGCTTTTCTTCTTCTAAACCTAAGACTGAGGTACAAAGATATAAATAAGAGTATATAGAAACTTATTAAAGCATATTCATTCATGAGTACTCAGTATCGAAAGGACTTTTGATGTGTAAGGAGATTATAAATACAAGAAAACTAGGAATGGACTAGATTTTTTTTCCATTGTCTTTGGAAATATTATGAAATCTTAATTATCACAATGAAATTCTGTCACATTTAATTCAGTGGTTACTTACTAATATTTAGTGACTACAGTTTTTGGCATTGTGGTAGTTACTAAAGACTTATTGAAACATTCTTTCATTTCTCAAGGAATCTAGTGTTATCTATGAAACTTGCAAATTGTTGCAGCTGAATTGAAATCAATGAAGAAAAATAAAAAACTAGGGCATGATATTTTAAGTTAAATATAAAGCAAGCACAAGTTCTACTTTTTTGTATATTTTCTTCATTTTGTCCTATGTATATTTCAGTATACTTTATTTTTATTTAAATATCATGTAAGAAATAGTTTTCTGTGTCCTTTTTTTTCAAATTTCTGAACCATAGTAGTTCAGAAATTTGATTCTGTGTATCAGCAATAAGATTTTCATGCAAGGCTTTGTTAACATGGACTAAAGATGGGCTCTGAAGGTAGAAGCGTTTTGATTCAGCATAATCAGAGGAGATTCAGACTGAAAAAACAGTCTGAGCAAAGATCTGGAGAGGAATGAACCAGTTACATGCTCATGCCAAAGACCATACTCATTTATAGTACATCAGAAATTAAGGAGCCAGTCAATATATTTGTTTGATTATTCTAGGGTATTACCCATTTCCAGGTAATGCATATGCAATACCTTCCTCAAGAGTATTTTAGTATAAAATATTGAGTATGTTAATAGTATAGAATTAAGGCTGGTAAGAAATTTCTAACTTTTAAACAGTATTATATAGTCCATAGTCATTGCCTTTACTGATTCTGCCTCTGTTTTTAGAAGAAGAAAAGCCACTCTTTATTCTTGAGTATCTAAGAAATCCTTGCCTTTTTCTCTGGACAGTGGCTGGCCCCAACTCTTAACCTGTGGTATAATGTCATCTCCAAGTTAAAGGGGCAAATGAGGCATTTACATTTTCTTTTGAGTGGCTGTGTTATATCATCTTTCTTGCCACAAAAGTTTGTAATATGTCCTAAAGTATTAATGAAAGTTAAACAGGAGGTTGAAAATGGTGAGACAAAAAGATTATAGTCAACTTGGATTATAATAAAGGTTTTAAATTATGGGAAAATGTGGAAAAATTACATATTAAAAATGTAGACATTTTGAAGGAAAAAGAAAAAGTATATCCATAGGAAATAGTTTAACAACTTCCAGTTAATGTATCTTGGGGAGAATGACTACAAAACAATTTGCAGCACAAGGACAGACTCAATCTCTGTTTATCTATGCAATTATTTATAGCATTTTTGGATGAAAAATCTAATCAAAAGATTTAAAGAGCATATAATTCAAATTACTTTTGATTGTTTCCACGAAGTCTTTTATTATTGGTTTAACTCCTAGGGAAGTTAGGAAGTACAATAGATTTTGAGTAAGTCACTTTTATATTATAAAATATTTTTTTCTAAGCTAACTGTAATATATGTGATAGTTACACATGATATAATACTTGTATATAACAGTTAGCACATATCCGGCCCAAATTATAAATGGACATAGAAAATGATAAAAGTTCAGAGCTTATCTGTTAGAAATGATAAAAAAGAAAAATGGCAGTCCTTTTCTCTCATTTCTGACTTCTCATAATTCTAATAAAATTGAGACAAGAAATTTCAGTGAGCCTTGGCCAGCTGTAGGATTATCCTTTTGAGTGCTATAATATCTATGACAGAGGAGAAGGGATGTATTAATAGACTATTCTGCAGTACAAATTTCCTGGAGCATTGACAATAAGCCCACCTCTCTAACCTAAAACGTCTTTCCATAGTTTGCCACAAAATTTACTCCTTTCCCTTCTTCCCAGTTGTTTGGTTAGTTTGTTTTCTTCGATCTTTATTTTCTTAAATTTACATTGTGTAAGTTCTTCAGGCACATTACAACTTTGAAAAACAATGAAAACAATAGGTATATATTTCATGGTCCTGCCTCTATTTCACATTCTTTTCTTTCTTAGTATATTTTCTTCATTTTGTCGTATGTATATTTCGACATTCTTTATTTTTATTAGCGATCAGGTAAGAACTAGTTTTCTGTGTCCTTTTTTATACTGCACATTTCCTAATGATTATGTTTTCTGTGGTTTTACGTTGTTTTTATATAATTATAGACTCACAGAAGTTGCAAAAATAGTAGAGTCCCATATACCCTTCCCTCAGCTTCCTCCAATAGTGACATCTTATATAAAAGTGTACTAAAGTATCAAAACCAGGAAATTGATATTAGTATAATACTGTTAACTAGATGACAGATGTTATTCAGCTTTCCCTATTTTTGATGTATGTTCATTTGTGTGTGCATATAGTTCAATACCATTTTGTTCCAGATATTAATGCAACCTACACAGTTGTTACTGTTACCTCTTATCTTTTCAATTATTTCAAACTCTTTCCTGAAGCTTCTCTGATCTATTATTATATGGTTCTATTTTTGCCATCATTCCCTTAGCCATTTGAGTGCATAAATCTGGACAGTAAATATAGGTACCTGTTTACATGTTTTAATTGGGTGCTCTTTTTTGAGTTTTTTTTATTTTAATGGATTTGGGTGTTAAATTCTATTACATGTATATATATTGTATAGTGGTGGAGTGTGGGCTTTTGGTGTACCCACCACCCAAGTAGTGTGTAATGTACCCCGTAGGTAATCTTTCATCCCTTACTCCATCTCACCCTCCTCCCTTTGAGTCTCCAATGTCTGTCATACCACTCTGTGTGCCCTTGTGTAGGCATAGTTTAGCTCCCACTTATAGGTGAGAACATGTGGCATTTATTTTTCTGTTCCTGAGTTACTTCACTTAGGATGATTGCTTCCAGTTCAAGTTACTGCATAAACCATTATTTCCTTCTTTCTTATCACTGAGAAATACTCTATGGTATATATATAAAATATATACCATATTTTCTTAATCTGCTCATCAGTCTCTTAGATTGATTCCATATATTTGCAATTGTGAATTGTGCTGTGATAAACATACAAGTATAGGTATATTTTTAATATAATGATTTATTTTCCTCCGAGTAGATACCCAGTAGTGGGATTGCAGAGTCAAATGGTAGATCTACTTTTAGTTCTTTGAGAAATCTCCATATTGATCTCCACAGAGGTCATACTAATTTACATTCCCACCAACAGCATATCTCATGGTGGTTTTAATTTGCATTTTCCTGATGATTAGATGTTGAGCATTTTTTCATATGTTTGTTGGCCATTTGTATACCTACTTTTGAAAATATGCTCACTTTTAAGAGGATCATTTGATTTTTTCTTGCAGAAATGTTTGAGTCCCTTGTAGATTCTGGATATTGGTCCTTTGTCAGACACATAGTTTGTGAATATTTTCTCCCATTCTGTGGGTTGTCTGTTTACTCTTTTGATTATTTCTTTTTTTTAATTTTTATTTCAGAATATTACAGGATTACAAACGTTTTGCTTTTGTACCACTTGAGTCAAAGTTCTAAGCGTGCCCATCACCCAGATAGTGTACATTGTACCCGTTAGGAGTGAACTTACCCATCCCCTTCTC
>CAUYSK010072461.1:0-21795 GCA_963575035.1 Avahi laniger | reverse complement strand
ACCCCCGTCTCTACCAAAAATAGAAAGAAACTAAAAAAATATATATATATAGAAAAGATTAGCCAGGCATGGTTATGTATGCCTGTAGTCCCCGCTACTCGGGAGGCTGAGGCAGGAGGATGACTTGAGCCCAGGAGTTTGAGGTTGCTGTGAGCTAGGCTGACGCCACGCCACTCTAGCCAGGGCAACAGAGCCAAGCTATGTCTAAAAAAAAAAAAAAAAAAAAAACATTCCAAGCCTTTAGACAAAGCTTCATGTCTTTAACCAATTACAAGTCAAAGAATCTTTAAACCCACCTATAACCACCCCTCCTTTGAGATGGCCCACCTTTTCAGGCCAAACCAATATATGCATTCCATGTATTGATTTATGACTTTACCTGTAACCCCTGTCTCTCTGAAATGTATAAAACCAAACTGTGGACCCAGCCACACCGAGTCCACTTGCTCAAAGCTTCTTGGGCGTGGCTCTGGGTCATGATCCTCAAATTCAGCTCAAAATAAATCTCTTTAAAATTATTTTACAGAATTTGGCTTCTTTTCTGTTAACATCTCTCAGCAGAGAGAAATGAAAACTTTCCCAGCAACTTCATGCACAGTGGGTATCTAACTGCAGGCTACCTGTCACCCAAAATAATCTATTTTCCCCCACTACTCCTGTACCTCTCATGCTTGCCCTAATAGAAGGGAAAACAAAAGGAGGTCGTGTTTCCTTCCCTGGAACTTACTCCATGGCCTGCCCTGCAGAGCACAATTGTCCTGTCATGAGCCTCTTTGCAGCAGTTAAAAGACTGGGAAAGGGGGTGTTGCAGGCCCTTTTTACTGTCTTCTGCTTTGTTAAGCATCCCCTATAAAATTTGATCTTTAATCCATTCTTAGTAATGTCTCTTAATCTCTGGTCCTACACTTGTCAAACCAAGAAGGAACCAGCCTTGCATAAAAATTTCATTTTTTTTTTAGAGACAGGATTTTGCTCTGTTGCCCAGGCTGGAGTGCAGTATTCACAGGGGCAATCACAGCATAGCACAGCACACGGCAGGCCTCCGACTTCTGCCTTAAACCATCTTCCTGCCTCAGTCTCCCAAGTAGCTGGGACTACAGGCACCACCACCGAGCCCTAAAAATTATATTTTTGAAACACACAAATCATTGTGAAAATTTCCATTTTGCTGAGTCAGACATGGTCTTGGATAGGAATTGATTCCCGTGTGATGGAGAAATGTCATGAGGATAATAACATTTTGTAAGTTTCTATGGTTAATTGATCTTTACTTCCTGTTTACCCTAGGGAAAGATGGAGGTTTGAGGAGGAGCATCTCTAGTATGTGACAACATCCCTCAGGTATGCTTTTGAAGTGAGAGATGCTAAGCTAAGACTGTTCAACTCTCTGATCCATCGCACAATAACACTCAAGAGAGAATTTCTGTTGCAAGAGAATCAGAGAATTGGTAAGAAAGAGAGGCAACGGAGGTGAAGGAAGAGATCTTGTGATTTTTCAATGACACTCCTTCTGCTGTGTCCTAAGCCACACCATTCTCAATGATTTGTCTAGGTGACAAAAAAGCTAACGCCTACACAAAGGCAGAATTGGGAATTCCTTCTACATTGTTCCATTGTCTTCACATGCTTTTCCCGAATGGCTCTGAATGGAAAACAACCCTCATGATGATAAAACCATAATAGAGTCTTAGTTTCATTAGGGAGAGTAAGTTTAGCCTTTCTGCCCCTGCTACTATACCCTGAATAATTTCATCTCAAAATGTTCTTTGTTGACTAAAGAAACAGTGACAAATTTCTTTTCACTATTTGGTAGCAAAACCTATAGTTCTTTGCCATACTTCATTCTATAGTAAATGTTGGATGTCCTCACAATAACATAAAATTTTCATACTGTAAACAATCCACTCTGTCATATTTAATATATACTATGATGAGCTACAGGAGAGACATATGCTGTAATAAGCACGCCTTTGTATACATTTAGTTTCCAGAGGTAAGCCTGTTCCTACGAGTTGCTTAAGGTAGAGATAAAGACTGTTTAAAACTTTTAAACTTCTACATTTGTATAATGCAATAAAATGATTTTTAAATCACTAACACCCAGCCTAGGGATGATCAATCACTGCTAACCTACCTACAACTTAGTAAATTATGAATCTGAAGAGATTACAACTGTCATCTTCATCTCTTGCACTGGCAAAAGATTCATATTTCAAATCCAGGCTATCTTTGCATACGATTTGATGTTATATTGTCCTGCCACCTACTAATCATGATTTGGAAAAATGATGAGTCTTCAAAACGTAAACATACATTTTCCTCTTATCAAAGCAGCACAGTTCACTTTTGCAGAGTTAAGGTAGCATCAGTATTTCCATTATAAACTTCTGATTTCAAGGGGTTATATATGTTGTGAAAGTTCATGGTGAGAAGACATTTGTCATATGCAGTGTGTTTGTGCTTTGGAATACGTAATCAAATAAAGCCATGCAGAAAATCTTTAATCTGAAATTGTGGCTTTTTCATATATTGTTGTGACTAAAACTCAGTAAGTTACCATTTCCATCTTACAAATGGTATTGCTTCCCTCGTTACAAAACACTGGAATTATTATGAAAAGTGGCCTTGGGATAAACTAACTAGCATTGAGCAATAAATCAAAGTTCAACATTCCACTTATCTATGTCATGTGGGCAAATGCATGACCCAGATGTGACAAATGAAATCACTGTACCCTCCTGACCAGAGGGATCTTCCTGGGATGAGCTCATGATCTACTCTGGCCAACAAACAATGCCTAGGACTGAGAGATGAATCTAGAAAGGTGTCTGTTATTTCCTGCTGGACATGAACCTCAGAGAAAATGATGCTGGAGCTCCTAAGGCATCTTTCTCCAATGGGAGGAGAGTCTGGAACTAACAAGTGTGACCATGGGGATTCAGGCCAACACAAGGTGAGACAGGCGACAGAGAAAACTCAGCCCTAACGACATTACTTCAGCCCCAAATGCTGTCATTTTCTGAATTCAGCTCCATACATGGATGTTTTCATTAAGTGTCCTGTTAAATTCAATTCATTCATATTCTCTCTCTCTCTCTTTAAGCCAGTTGGAGTTAGGTTTTTCTGTGAGTTAAAGCTCAAAGTCTCTTAACTGATACAGCCTCCTAATTCATCTCTCACATCTAGGCTCTGGGCTCTTTCATCAATCCTGTACTTTCTTACCAAACTAATCTCCCTGGAAGCATGCTTTACCATGCCATTTTTCTCTTTAAAAACAAGTGGGAAAAAACAAACACCACCTTTGACAGTGCCCACTGCATCGAGTCTAATGCCAGATTCTAAAGCCTTCCTTGTTTCTGCACAAAATATGCTAATTCATCTCTCACAATCCCCATGTATGTGTTCCAGTTAAACAGTGCTTCCTCCTCTCCCTGCTGTGTCCAGGCCTCTGCTCGTGGTCTTTTCCATTCCCAAAATGACCAGCTTGTTCCTCTCCACATGGGGAAATCTTTCTTAAATTTTAAGGATCATATTATCTTCTAAGTCTTTCTCAGCTACTTCAAATTTCAATGATCTGCTGTTCATTCTAATTCCAATTATATTTATATATATATATATAGTCTATATATTGGCACTAAGCATCTGTTTACCTTTCTAAATAATAACTTTTCTGAATTTAGTGATCAAGTTTTGATAATGAATTGGGATCCTTGTATTAGGTAGAATTATTTGGCTACAGGTAATAGGATTCACCTTCAGCAAGAAAGGGAAATATTTTATATAGGTTGCAGTATGTTTCCAGGAAGACAGGAGAAGTGCCACAGCCAAGAGCAAGGTGCTCCTCAAACCCTCACCTCTCATTCCGGGCAAATGTTTAATTCTTCTCTTTGAACTCCCTTTTCCTCTAACTTCTTTCTCCCTCCTTTTCTTGTCTGATCTATTTATCTATTCTATCCTGCTCTATTCTCGCACTTCTTTTTCTCCTCTCTTCTGCTTCTTCTTTCTTCTAATTCTTCTTTCTCCTCCTTCTCCTCTCCCTTTCTCCCCATCCCCCACCACCTCTAATCTTCTTCCGCCTCCTCCTTCTCTTACTACTACTTCTATTCTTCTTCCTCTCCTTCTTCTTTCTGCTTCTTCCTTCTTCTCTCTGTCCACTCTAACATAGTCACCTTCCTTTTTCTACCTCCTAGTCAACCCACAATGAGAATAATTAACTACTAATAAATTCCAATTCCTAATTTCTATGATAGAATTAATTTAGCTAACTTTGAGTCCAGTACCTATGGTTCAGTTAGTTATGAACAATGAGTAGAGAATCTTTTAAAATGGAGCTCCACCTTTGCAAGCAGAGAGGTGATTTTTGAGAAGAAATGTGGTGAAGCAGACTCTTCCAAGGATATCTACTACATTTTCCATAAAATAAGCATCTCATTTCAATACATGTGTGTTGATAGGTCAAGCCTTAGAAGGTTTTGCCAAAGGAATAGGAAATTATATAAAACCTAAATAAAAAATTGGATTCATAAAATTGGATAGAAAAGTCTAGAAAAAATGAATGAGAAATTTAATTTATTCAGAGAACAATTAGGATCTACTATCGATTACTTTGGAGACAGAATGGCATACATGGTTAAAGCTGGCACACTTTTTATATCTGTAAAAATATTTTGATGTCTTCCAGCCAAAATAGAGTAACAGGGACTGGATTTACTCTCTAGCCTGAACAAAACAAAAACATTGGGAAAATATATTTAAAAAATTGTTTTTGAGATACTAGACAGCAGGCAACAGAGGGCAGTAATCCCCAAGGAACAAGAAGCAAATATAGTGAGCCCTGGAGTTCTACAGGCTTACTACTCAGAGTTCTCAGTACATGACACAGGGAGGGGAAATGCAGTTGAGACATGGAAGTCTCCCCAAGTTGAAAAGATGGAGCTGAGCATTTGGGAAACCAAGGCAGCTAGAGTTCACAAGACAGACTATGGGAACTGCAGAGAGAGAGAACTCTGGACATCTTACAGGCTGGGAATAGTGCCAATACTTTTCAGGCAGATCGAAACCGCATAGTTAATGAAGCATTGAGCGCAGTATCAGAGTATTAGAAGAGTCTTGCCTCAATAGTGGGTAATAAACTTAAAAGGATTTTAGTCATACAAAATAAATTCTCTGATCACTATCAAATTAAATTAGAAATCGGTACTAAAAAGATATCTGAAAAATCCCCAAATATGTCAAAACTAAATACAGTAATATGTTTTTTATATAACCTATGAATCAAAGAAAAAAATTAAAAAGGGAAGTTATAAAATAACTTGAATTGAAAGAAAATAAAAGTACAGCATATTAAAATTTTTGAAATTCTGCAAAAAGCAGTCTTAGAGAGAAATTGGTAGCATTAACCACCTCCATTAGAAAAGACGAAAGGTCTCAAATAAATTACTTTGCCTTCTAACTTAAGAAACTAAAAGAGAACAAATTAATCCTCAAAAAAGAAATAAAATAGTAAGGCTCTAAGTTGAAAACAATAAAATAAAATCAGAAAAAAAATATAGAAAAGTCATTGAAACCAAAAGCTGATTCTTTAAGATGATCAAAAAATATGTAAACCTTTAGCTAGAGTAATTGGGGAAAAAAAAAATGACACTAATTACCAATATCAGGATTAAGGGAAATAGTTTGACTATAGATACTATAGACATTAAAATAATAAGGGAATATAATTAATATCTCAATCCCAATAAATTCAACAATTTTGATCAGGGGTCAGTTAACATATTTAAGGATTGATGTTGTTAATAAATATTTCAGACTTTGTAGGCTACATGCAGTCTTTGTTTCATATTCATCTTTGGTTTTTTTTTTCAAATCTTTAAAAATTTAAAAACACACACACACATTTATAAATTCCTAGTTGACAAGGCCACATGATGGATTTTTCTTGCAGGTTATACTTTTCTAACCCCTGGTATAGATGAAATGGATATATTTCTTGAACTGTACAAAGTACCAAACTCATCCAAGAAGAAGCAGATAAGCTAAATACTATTATAACAATAATTTTGTGTTTGTGTTTATAGATAAAACCGTCACATAAAGATCATTCAAGGCCTATAAAACTTCACTGATGAAATGTACCAAACATTTAATAAAAATGAGTGCCAATTTCACATAAACTCTTTCAGAAATTTGAAGATGAGGTACTACTTTCTAATGCATTTCATCAATACATTACCCTGATACCAAAATCAAAGACATTACAAGAAACAATAATTTTATCTAATACTCTTCATGAACACAGATGTAAAAATTATAGACAATATTTTAGTAAATCAAACCACAATATATAAAAAAGATAATACATCATGGCCAAGTGGTATTTATTCCAGGAATACAAGGTTAGTTTAATATTCAAAAATCAAACAATATAATTTACCATATTAACAAAGTAAAAAAGAAATATCATACAATTATAATGCAGTGAAAACTCTGCCAAAATACATTTATTCCTGATTAGAAACTCTCAGAAAGTTAGGAATAGAAAGAAAATTCCTTAACATACTAGAGTATCTTTGATGAAAGATTGAATACCTTCCCCTAAAGATTAGGTACAAGAAAAAAATATGTACTCTCATTGCTGCTATTCAACATTGTACTTGAAGTTCTAGACACTGAAAACAGGCAAGAAATAAAGAAAGGGCAACAAAATTGGAAAGAAAGAATTAACCATCCTTATTTACAAATGACATAATGGCCTATGTTTAAAATCTGATGAAATCTATGAAAAAGCTAGTAACATTAATAAGTACATTTATAAAGGTTTAAAAATTCAAAATCAATATATAAAAATCAATTGGATTTCTATGATTAATATCTGGCAATAATATATTGAAATTTAGGGAAAAACAACCATTGATAGTAGCATTAAAAGTATAAAATAAACATCACAAAAAATATGCAATATGCAAGACATCTACCCTTAAAACCCCAGAATGTCACTGAACAAAACTAAATAAGATCCAGATAAATGGAGAGATATTTAGTGTTCTTGGGTCAAAGGACATAATATTTCTAAAATATCAATTCCATCCAAATTTATCCTTAGATTCAATGCAATCAAAATGCCACCAAGCTTTTTGTATAAATTGGCAATATAATTTATGTGGAAATGAAATGAATCTAGAATATTAAAAAAAATTCAAAAAAATGAACAAAATTGGAGGACAAATATTATCTGATTTTAAGACTTGTTACAAAGCTACAGTATTCAAAACGGTATGCTGTTGATGAAAAGATGGAGAAATAGATCAATGGAACAGAGTCCAGAAATAGATCCACACCTATAGGGATTACCAATTTTTGACAAAGTTACAAAGACAGATTTTTCAATAAATGGTGCTGAGGCAATTGGCTATCCTTATTGTAAGGAGCTTAGAGCCAGCTACAAAGCTAAAGCACACAGTCCTCAAGACTCTTGACGCTTTGACACTGTTCACAAGTTCAAAGGGGTTTCCAAAACCATCCTCAAGTTTGATAGCACTAGAAGGACTCACAGAGTTCACTTAAAGCCATTTAATACAAGGAAAGGATATTGAATAGAATCAGTCAAAGGAAGATGTGCATAGGGTGGAGTTCAGGAGCTTCTGTTGTCCTTTCTCCTTGGAGTCAGGATATGTTATTCTACTGGCATCAATATGGGATAATACAGAGAATTGCCAACCAGAGGAGAATGCCCGAGCTTTGGTGACCAGAATTTTTACTGGGGCTTCATTATGCATGCATGATTGGTTAATTGATTGCCCTTGTGATTAAACTTGGTCTCCAGGTCAACTGATACCACATGACCCAAAGCCCCCCATCTTAAGTCACATTGTGGGTCTTTCTGGCATGACTAGCTCCTACCCTAAAACTATCTCAGTATGGCCTACTCCATGCTAAGATCTAACGTGGTTACCACTCACTCTAAAAAAAAGACCTCCTATCAGGAATGACTAAGATTACCTCCTACAAGCCAAGGGCAAAGGCCAGACCTCTCTTTGAGCAGGGCCAAATACTTTACTAAACATGCACCCCCCAAAAAAAAACTTGGATCCATACCCTATAACATTTAAAAAATTTAACTCAAAATGCTTCACATACCAAAATTAAAACATAATACTATAAGCTTAATAAAAATATCAAAAGAAAATATTTGTGATTTTGCATTAAGCAAGAATTTCTAAGATATGACACTAAACACAAGCCATGAAAGAAAAACAAATCACAATTTGGGCTTCATGAAAATTAAAATCTCTTTTTTGAAAGGAAAAATAAAAATCTGTTAAGTGAATATAAAGAAAGCCACAGGCTGGAAGAAAATACTTGCAAATCATATATCTGATGAAGAGCTCATATCTAGAATGTTAAAAGAAAATTTCAAGCTCAATTAAAAAAAAGCATAAAAATGGGAAAAAATTTTCATATGCACTTTTCAGAAATAGATTTCATGATCACCAAATAAGCACATGAAAATATACTAAAGATCATTTGTCTTTAGGGAAATGCATATTAAAACCACAATGATTGACCATCTATTTGGCTAAAATTAAAGACTGATCTTACCGTATGTCTACAAAGAAGCAGAAGAACTGTAACTTTTATTCACCACTGATGGGGATGTAAAATGGTACAACCACATTGAAAACAGTTTGACAATTTCATAAAAAATTAAATAATATACTTATTGTCCAAGCTGTACATTTTATTTCTTGGTATTTAATCAACAAAAATGAAAGCATATGTTCACATAAAGACATGGATACGAATGTTTATAGCAGCTTTATTTGTAACAGTTAGAAATTGGAAACCACCTAATATTTACTGACTTCTACAAACTGTGATATATCCATATCACAACTCAGAAATAAAATACAATGAATTATAATATACACAACACACAGGTGAATCTCAAAATAATTATGCTGAATGATAACAGCCAGACTAAATGTAATACATATCACAAGATTCATTTTGTATAAATTTTTAATACAAGAAATTTATTTGTAGTATCAGAATGCAGATCCAGGGTTCCCTAGGGAAGAGGTGGGAAGGGACAAGGAAGAGGGATAACAGAGGACAGGAGAAAATTTTGGAGGGTTATGGGTGTGTTCACTATCTTGATTGTGATGATGGTTTCATCAGTAGATGTTCAAAACTTATCAAATTCTGCATTTAAATATATGCAAAACTGAGCGTGTTGACACGGTCATGTAGACCCAGCTACTGGGGAGGCTGAGGTGGGAGGATCAGTTGGGTCCCTGAGTTTAAGGCCAACCCGGGCAAAATAGCCAAATGGGTAGATAGATAGATATACAGTACTACGTGTAAATTATACCTACATGAACTACTAGAAGATGTTTCAAAAAGGCCTTCCATTCCTTAATCCATGGAAATATAATCAAAATGTGATTACAAAAACTCCTTTTCATAAAATAATTAGGAACCTTTTTTCAGACAACATTCATTCCAAGTTATTTAAAAAAATTACAAGAAAGGAAAGATTGAATTAGAAGAAAAGAGAATAAATAATGCCTCCCCCATATGCATTCCAGAAAACAAACAAAATAAACAGAACCAGTTCATACTTCTATACATGATTTATAACTTTTTCTTGTAAGTGTGTGGAAGTTGAATAATACATGAAAGTTGAACAATACATACCTGTGATAGAGGTGTTATTTTGTTTTGTTTTTGCTTATTTGCATTTTTTTTTTTGGTAGTTTGGAGAGTGAGGATATTCATTGTTCGAAAGCTAAAATCATGACTACTCTAATCATCCTTAAATAATCTCATCTCCTGCATAATGGCGGTGGCACAGGAAGCTGTCCAGTTGTTTGGGAAGCAGCGGCGGCATGGGAGACAGCTCAGCGTCTCTGCTTGACTTAGCGGATTCACCACAATTGGCTATAAGCACATTCTAGGCACAGACTTTTCCTGCCACATTAGCAAAGAACACAGGGAGGAACTGGACCAGACACAAGACAGAGTCAGAGAAACAACTGGAAGTTAGCTATAAGGGAAATTAGTTCTTCGCTGGCAAGGAAGGTACTGGAACCTCAGACATGGGGGCAGAGAGTGAGAAATAAATACACTTTAGACAAGGATCTCTTTTAGATAAGCCATGAATGCCCAATCAGCAATTTGTCACGCCTGGTTCTGAAAGTCTAAATCCTAGGAATAGTGGAAATAGTCAAATATCTAAAAATTTTGGAGAAAATTAATAGTCATGGTGGGATGTTCTCAAGTAAATGGTTAAGATTTGGGGAGAGATCGTGACAGTTTGCTTATGTTTTTTAACTTCTATAAAAATATCAAATCAATGCTTTTCCTTAGACTTTAACAATTTCATTACAGCATTGTTGGATAATGTTGATCAGAAAAGAAAAGATGATACTGGAGGAGGAAATGTAAAGGAATTAGGCAGTTTGGGATAGACTGGTCAAGGAAAGAATTTCTGAAGTGGTTGGTCAATTTTAATCAAAGCCTGAGTGAAGAGGGGAAATGAATCATGAAAATATACAGAGTCAGAACATTTCAAACAGAAAGACCAAATGCAAAGTCCCTGATATGAAAGCCTCAAATGCTCAGGACAGGAAGAAAGCCAGGGTAGCTGGGCCCAGGATGGAAAAGATTGATGGGTTTAGATGCTAGAGAGGTAGACAGGACCACATCATGGAATCCTCACTCTAGAACAAAGTGAGGACATTGAATATTTTTGCAATTGTGAGGGAAGTCATTGGATGTGTTTCAGCAGAAGGATTTCATAGTATGTTTTTATTTTAAAAAGAAAACATCATGACTGCTTGCTGGAGAATAAAGGATGGTGAGACGTGGGATAAGATTAGAAGTGCAAGAGCCAAGTAGGAGGCTACAGATGGGAGATGTAGAGGGTGGAGAACAATGTTGGGCTTCTATTTCCTGGAATGCAGTATTATGGTAATGCATTGTCCAGACCAAAGAGACTATCACACCTGGCAGAGTAGAGACAGAAGACTGCCTTGAGTTGGTGTTGTAGTGGGTGGATGAATAGCCAAATAAAAGAATATCTAGCAAGAGTAGAAGGAATAAGAACTCATGGGACTGAGACCACACCTCATAGTTCCAGAAATTCCTGTGCAGAGTTGGAAGGGCTGGGGACAGTTGAACACATGGATAAAATTTGTTATCAGTGTTAATGCAATCTCATTCAAACTCACTATCTAAACAGAAAATGAAGAAGAAAAACAAAGAAGAAAAAGGAGGAAGAGGGAGAAAAGGAGAAGAAGGAAAAAAAGAAGAGGAAGAAGAAATGTACATACCTTACATGAAAAGAAACATGTGCCTTGCTTTTTTCATGTCCGGGAAAGCCTCATACTGTAACCAATAAACACATAGGTATCTGATTGTACTTGCCAGACTTGCAGGTTCAGTAATCTGGAGATGCACAGCAAATATAGCTTTATAAGCAGAAATGTCCCTTGAACAACTAAATAATAAGCCTAAATGATAATTTCTTCAGTGTACCAGAAACCCAGATTTTTCATATAAATATTTAATTTAGGATCCTCAACTTTTGAAATTAATATTTAATATTTTTCTTAATATAAATTTCATTAAACTTTTGAAAAATAAAACTATAAAGAAGACAAATAAATAATCTATAATGGCATCATGATATTTTAACTATTGAAAATATTTTGGTAATTACGTTTTTCTTCAATTTTCAGCTGCTGGGATGGAATTCTTGAAAATCGTGGTCATACTAAACATATATATTGTAATGGTGATTTTTTTCACTGTAAATGAGCATTGTAAACATCTTTAAATATTCTTAGAATAACATTTTAATGACTGTAAGATATATTTTCTACATATTTCCCATATTATCTGTTCTCCTAACATTAAATTATTTTTCCTCCTAATATAATAAATGCTTTTTATACATATTTCTTCTAATCTATAAATACTTTTTGAGGATAAAGTTACATAAATAAGCATTTTTAGGGGTCTTGATATAAATACTGCCAAATTTATCTTAGAAATATTATACCAATTCAGACTCTCATCACAATGGATAAAGTGTTTTCATACTAATTTTCTGAAAATAATAATTGTTATTTCATTTTGTTCCTTGGTAATTTTATTTATATTGTTTCCAATGTATTTTAACAAATTCTAACTTGTTTCAGAATTTGGTAGTGTGTTTTTCTTGGTTACAAGACCTAACTTCAAATCTAAAATTAAAGGCACATTTAGATGTCATTAAAAAAAAGTATTCAGTCTATATTAAGAGTTTGAAAAATAGAAATAACACATAGTAGAATGTTTTGAAAACAAGTACAGCAATATATTTATGTCCTTTAACTATGAAATGGTGCAATCTTAATTCAAACATAAGGTCACAAGAATGTTAAGCAAATGCATACATAGGCTAATGTCACTTAAACATTAATTTACACTTTGAACACACAAAAAATACATTTTCATTACTAGGACTATATTTTAGCCTCAGTATGAGCATATTAAAAAGAAGGATCTATATATAGAGAGAAAATCAACATTTTAGAAAATCTCATATCTCTAGTCTCCTATTATAACCTCTCCTAAAATAATTTAGAATTTGTTGGAGACTTACTGCCTGAGGGAGAGAATGTCTTGTAACAATTCTCCTAAGTTGTTCAATTAAAATACTAGTCATATATATAGATATATATAGTAGATTTATTTATTATCACTGAGTCATATAACCGAAGAATTATAGAACTGAAAATGGCATTAAAGATTATCTAGTCTAGGGCTTTTCAAAAGCATTTCTCTTTCTTTCTTTTTTCTTTTCTTGTCAGCAGAATTCTTTGTTCAAATTTAGTTTTACAAGAACCTCCTACACATACAAAAATGATAGCAGAGTCTGGCGGAAATAGGTGATAAGGAACCCCCTGTTCCTTCCCTTCACCTTCTGAGGCCGAGCAGGAATTTTTGTTGGTTCATACGGAGTTTTTGTGTATATTTGAAAAAGATGTTCCTCCCACAACTATTCTATCATTTGGAAACTCGTGTAACATGCTGATTTTGCTATAAAATCATTTAATATTATCATTGTCAAATTTTCCTGAATAGCTGAATATGATGTACAGTGGCCCCTTGCTCTGCACCACACGGCTGCATGCCTGACCACAGGACCCTGACGCTGCACGCTGGGATTCCTGCTAGAATAATCAAGAACTACAGAGCTGGTGAAGCTCACTCATTTTTCTGATGGAGACAGGCCAGCTCCATTGAGCCAAGCATCACTCACTTGACAGACTTGCACTTAGAAAGCACATTTTCTCCCTGTTTATTTGTTTTTCATAATATTCCTATAGATTTGCATGTCATGAAACAACCGAAAGGAAACACACAAATAACTTTTAACAATATTGAATTTCATAGGTTGATTAATTGTCATCACAATCAGTGGTGACTCTGGGGCAAAAGCTTCTCTGCCCTGAGCAGAATGAAAGGGCTAGATGGAGAATGGGGCAGTTGGACTTCAGGTAAGGAAACCGAAAATGCACGTCTGTCCTAAAATAGGGCTGCACATTTGCATATGGGTTAAAGAGTTGTTATACAAAGAACTACTATGGGAGACACAGCCCAGGCATAAGTGAGCAGGAGGCTGGAAAAGTAGCAGAAATAATAACCTCTAGACTTAAGGTCATATTGATTTTCTGAAAAATAAAAAAAAACAACTATAATCTGAGTAAACAGCATAAATTACTTAATTAGACTATTTGGTATACAGTTGAGTGAGACAAAGAAGTTTGTCAAAGATATGATAGCAATCCTCTTTTAGCCAAAAATATCATAGTCTATTCCATGATTGCAAAATAAATATAGCCTACATGATGAGGGTAGTAGCGTTACAAACACAAAGAGGAAAAATAAAAATAAACAACAACCCATCCAGTAAAACAAAGCTCCTAAAAAAAAAACAAATAAAATAAAACTTAAGATTATTTGCAGGGCTTTTTTTGGTTTGTTTTTTGTTTTGTTTTGTTTTGTTTTTTGCCTTGAGGAAGTGGCTCAGAAAGTTTTAGTGAGAAATAAATAGTTCTTTAGGGAATGGACCAGTAGAGTAAGAAGAGCCCAGAAAACAGAGGGCATCTAGGTTTTCTGAAAAGCAGTAGCAACAAAGCACTATGCAAAGTGGTCATCTGGCCAACACTGAGGCAAGAAAAGAAGCAATGAATGGGAGAATATAGTGAAATACTGAAAAGGGAAAGTCACAGGAGTAGTCCAGACGTTAAAAAAGGGAAGTTTGTGAAAATGTGTACAAAAAGTACCAGCACCCTAATAAACAGTAAGAATTGGTCTTTGAGGAGATTTGTCAGATTTATGGAACAAACAGGAATGAAGGAAGGAGGAAAGAAGGTGGGAAGGAGGGGAGAGAGGGAGGAAAGGAGAAAGGAAAGGAAATAGGGAAGAATGGGGGAAGGATGATCAAAACAACAGTGCTGAAAAGGACCTCACTTAAGAGCATGTTCCCATTCCCTCCCCCTGTGAGGAAGGACAGGTGGCCAAAGCAAATCTTACAATTGAATAGTATCTGGGTAATTAGTTGAAATGTTTAATTTAACGGTTTAGTAAATTCAGTTAATAGTTTATCTCAAGTGTGTGATTAAATTATTCTTGAGGAAATTCTTTTTTGTTTCAAATCTCAATTAAGATTTCAAACATGGTGTTGATTATTTCAAAAATACCCTAATCCAGAAAAAGAAATAAAATGGGATCTATATCTTAATCTTTACTCAAAAATACACTGCAGGTGGATCAAAGATTTAAATGTAAAAAATTAAATCAGAAAAGTAAAACAAGCAGCACAACTTATTTTTTACATAATCTTTGAGTAGGAAAGGCCTTAATATCACATAAATTCAGGAGCCATAAGAGAGGATACTGATAAATTTGCCTACTTAAAATTTAAAAAAAATTCATAAGAAAAATTTTAAAAAGGTAATTGAAAATTGGAAGGAAAAATATTGAACATGTGAGATAGACAAAAGCCTAATTTGTTCATACTTAAAGAGATCTAAATAATCAGTAAGAAAAACCAATAGAAAACTGGAGGACAGAAATAAAAAATTCCATAGAAAAATATATATAAACAGCTAAGTATTTGAGTTAATATTTAGACTCACTCATTGTGAAATGCAAATTAAAAATGCAATCAGATATCATTTTCACTAAGAAGTTGGCAAATATCAATAGTTAGGTAACAACTTATTAGTGAGATTGGAAGAGGGAATATACGTTGATATTAATATGATACCAATCTATGTTGATATTAATGTAATTATCAACATGTATTTATAATGTACTTAATCTTTGGCTCCACAACTCCAGTTCTAGGAGTTTATCCCCACGGATAACTATAGACTAGGAAAGATCTGAGGTTTTTCCCTATTTCTGAGCTAATAAATAGCCTGTCACAGTTTCGTGAATATTGACAGGAGTTTGGAGACTCCTGGGCCAGAGATAAAGAACAGTATTTCTCTTGTGATAGGAAGCAGCAGCACGAGCTGCATGTTTTCCTCACTTCCCCTTGTCCCTTCAAGGTCCCCAGGGACAACATGGAGAGCTGTGTATGTGGTGGGTTTGCTTGAGAGCTGAGGGTCCTTGCATTTAGCAACTCTGGACTTTCGCTGACCAGAGAGTAAAACCATCTTCTTTCCAGAGGGAGAGACCATCTCTATCTTCCAAGGCTGTTTGCTATAAAAACATCCTTAGTAAGGTAATCCGGAATAGCGGTGAGTGCTCTGTTTACAGCATATACAGAAAAGTGACAGACTCATGGAGTATTGCATCTTACCACAGATAACTCTTACCAAGTTGTAAATATAAGTATTTTTACTACAGCACTGTGTAATAGCAAATAATTACAAATATGGAAAGTACCCATCATTAAAGCTCTAAATGTACCAGTGAGCTTGTGTATGCTGATGTATGAATGCACAATAAAAGCAGAAAATTGACATATCTCTCTTTCAAGTCTTATTTTCTAGTAGCTAAATATATATATATATATATATGTATTTCATATATAAAAATGAATGTAAAAACTGGTAATAGTATTTCCTCTAGGCATGGAAATCGAGTAGTCGAAGGCCTGTTGGGAAGAAAATTTATTTTTGCCATTATTTTCTGTGCTATTTGAATTTTGTCACATTTACCTATTCAGGAAATTAGTCTTTTGTTTTTTTTTTTTTTTTTTTCTTTGAGACAGAGTTTTACTCTGTTGCCTGGGCTAGAGTGCAGTGGAGTCTTCACAGCTCACTACAACCTCAAACTCGCTGCCTCAGTCTCCCAAGTAGTTAGGACTACAGGTACATGCCACCATGCCCTGATAGAAATTAGTTCTCTTTTAAAAATATCCCAATTTAATAGTCCTTTCTTGCCAATGATCTTATGTTCAGGCAGCATTTCATTTTACTTTGCCTTTATTTATAATGGATGGAGAAAATGATGTTAGAGCTTCCTAAAACATTCAATATAAAACATAATCTCTGTCACCATTATTCTCAATCTCAGCACTTTAGTTTTCTTCCTATAAAACATTTGTCACAGTGTAAATAATTTCGTTTATTAGATTTTATTCTGTCCTAGTATAGAGAGCATTGTAATCTCTCCTGTCTAGCCCACAGTAGGTCCTCTATAAAAATGTGATGAGTGGATGAGTTCAATAAAAGTTTTGGTGATTGAAGGACACTAATTACATTGTGACCTGCAACCAAACATTAAGATCTAACATTCAGTTGTTAGTAGGCTGATTGGATTAACAGGAGAGCTTAATAGGTTAATCAAGTCTTCACCAAGAATTATTCCAGCTTCAAGGAATGACAACAATGGTTTGTATTGATTTATTGATATAAATTAGAACGATAGATTCTCATTACCTAGATATTTCATATTCTAGAGCAGCGGCTAACTATAGCCCAGTGGCCAAATCCAGCCCACCAGAGATATCTGTAAAGTTTTATTGACACATGACCACATTTACTCATTTATATATTGTCTCTGACTGCTTTCATACTACAACAGAGTTGAGTTGTTTCAACAGAGACTATAAAGCCTAAAATATTTACAAACTGGCTCTTTTCAGAAAAAGTTTGCTGACCCATGTTCAAGAGATTTTTTTTTTGCAAAGCTCTAAATAGTGAAAGATCAGGATGCTTCTACTAGCATCATAGAGAAATTGGATAATCATCAGTATTAAGAACCACAAATTACAAAAAGTGCTTTGTCTGGAGTGGAAAGGAATAGAATTCTTACACAAAAACTCACTGAAACATTCCTTGGAAAGAATGGCTACTTAACAGGTCAAGGCAAGGTAAGAAACATGGGCTGTGAGAAGTTTCTGTCGTTCAGACAGGGTCTCCTGAGGTAATACCATTCTAATTGTTTAGTCAAGGGATCATTTGTGTTCAGATGCAATTCAGACTCTAAACATGGAGGGTGAATGAAGTTTCCATGTCCTCAATTAGTTCTTAAAGTTAAACAGTAATTTCTTCCTAGGTAGCATTTCCTCTATTAAGGTATTGGTGATCAGCAAGTCATTTAAACCAGGAGGAGAGCCTCTACATCCTATTCAGCGTGGCTATTTCTTCCAAGAAGACTTGCTTCCGCTTAGGGTGAGCTCAAACTCTGAGGCTGATATGATCTCTGTTAACGATCAACAAAGGTGCTGCTTTGATAATGTGCTATGAATGTGTAGATATCCATCTACTAAAAGTGGAGCTCAGATTTTCAGCCCATTCATTTGAATTTTCCTGGAAAAGCTGTGAAAAAAGTCTTTTTATCCATAACAACGTGGCTATATACATATATTTTTAAATGACACCGAGGTAGAATATTCCTTTGAAATTTATATTATTCAAACCATGTATCTCCTCAGACTGACGATACTCACACATTTATTGTTTATGTTTTATGAAATAATAATGCTCCAGGCAGTGGGCCCGTGGGTCACACATCAGAGCTCATATAACGCACTGACGGATAGGAGAGGGAGCTTCACTGTGTTTCAAAAGAAGGAGATAAAAAGAGATAAAGGAAGGGAAACGGCACACTCGGTTGATCAGTTTGATCACTTTTATAGATTGCTTGTCTGTGGGGAAAAAATAATCATAGACATCGCTTCAAGTTTTCAAAGGATTAGCATTGGACTAAGTTGTTCCCTAAACCCCTTCTTAGCATTATTCCTCAATTATTTGACTTTTTTGTTAGCAAACGCCAATCATTCCCAGGTGTCCTTCATTATCAAGTCAAAGCATTTTGCCTTCCCAACCTCAGATTGCAGTATTTCCCAGGGCTTATTGATGGTTTTAAGGAGAACCAAACTTTCCTGATAAGGTATTTTATACTTTGAAAATCCTTTTAAGAACAGCAGGCTATAAGTGTTCAAGATTAATTCTTCCCTCCGTCATGTGCAGATATACTTGGGGATGTTTTTCTGCTATAACCAGGAGAGCTTTGTGTTACAGTAACCCTTTCTGACTATGACTCAGAGACTGCTTGTTTGTAAAATAAAGGAAAAAAAGCTAAAAAAAAAAAGAAAAGTGAGCTTGAAGCTGAAAGTTACAACTATTGTATATTATTAAAAACCATAATGGTGATATCTGAGGGGGCCCGTGTTAAATTAATTTTATACATCAAATTAACTAGATTTTCTCATCTCAAATGAACATCAACACTGTTGCTAGTTTTTTTTTTTTTCTTTTTTTTTTCTTCTTTTCAGTTCAGTGTTCTATATGTAACTTACATTCAAAGTCCTGTAAAGCAGACAGAAGGATCTAGTGTTTGGGCACTTCTATTTAGAAATGACCAAATTCAGGGTAAATATTTGCACATCAATGCAGGCTAATCAGGCATCTTTACCAAGCGGTAAAGCTGTGCTTTACTCAAAGTGTAACATGGAATGGTTAAAGGCAAGGACAACTTTCAGGTGTCCTTATCAACATATTTAGCCCCAATTGTATTTTCCAAATATGTTATCAAAATGGTAATTCTATGCTTTCCTTTCTGTAGCTAGACTAGGTTTCATAAAGGTAGAATTGTTATTATAAATATATTGGGGGGAAACTATTTCAATTACTGGGAGAATATGTAACTCCAAGTCTATTTATTTCAATTTATTCAACTGTCTTGATATATTCGCGCACAGAACTTTATAAAGAATGAATAAATTCACCTTGAAATTGTACCGATTGACTTTGGCTGGGCTAGGCTGTGAGAGGAATCAGAGTCCCTTTTTGAAATAAGCCTTGACAATGCTGATCAAAACAAAGAGGCTATTCATTTATTAAACTGACAGCTCAACTCGGGCTTCAAGCTTATGGCATGATGGGGCCTGGGGTGTTAGTCATGGCCTGGGGTGCTGGCCTCTACCAGCTACATTTTTGCTACTCACACACTCAGAGCCTATATCTGATGGTGTGACATTTCCTAGGGCATTGGCAGCTGTTCAGATGTCAAGCAGCTGGTGTGAGAACTGTCATCCTCTCCAGGTTATTATTCCATGAGTGACATGTTAGCCCAGAGAATTTTTTCAGAAAACCACCTTGGTTTCCCTTTAGTTACTTACAATCTATCAGAAATTTCAGCAAAGAGATGTGTCATGGATAACAACTCTATTAAAATAAAATCGTGCATGCAGTGGTCAAGTCAGCTAACTGGTTATCATTACAGGGTTGTGGAATGTATGTTCTGAAATTTGCTACCCATACCAAACTTTGTGAATAAATCATCTATTTTATAAATGAAAGTGAATTCCACTTTCTAGTTACTTATTTAATGGGTAACACACTGTAATGCCATCTTGTATTCTCTCAGAATGTTGCATACACTGGAATAATCTTGGGCATGGCAATGGGATTGGATTGGGTGCAAGGAACAAGGCCATCCATGTGTTTTGTGGCCATCCAAAAGGTGTCCACTCACCATTCTAATGAATAGAGCTAAACATTGAGCAAAGTATGATCAACATAGCAATAGCGTATTATACTTTCAACCATGTATAGCATCATCTTGGCCTCTTAAATACATTTAGGAGCATTTTAGTGAAAGTATTCTTTCTAGAAACACTGATTGCTACATGTTAAACCGGAGGGTTTTTCTCCCAAGAATACATTCCGTTGTAAAATCAATAATAATAAAGATAAGCGTGAGGAATGTCAGCATCAGATCACTGTTTGAAGAAAGAGGAGTGTGCCTTTATTTAAGAAAAAATTAATTAATATGAAAAGCATGCGGATGGATAGGAATAAAGTTGTTTGAGACTTTAAATGAGGATAACAAAGCACAGTACCACACAATACCAATCATGACTACAGTCTGTATATTCTCAGAGCTGCTTTATTTTTTTTTAAGAATGAAGTCTGGCTACATCACCCAGGGTGGTCTTGAACTCCTGGCCTCAAATGATCCTCTTGCCTCAGCCTCCCCAGTAGCTAAGACTGGAGGTGCCAGCCACTAAGCCCAGCTCCAAAACTACTATTAAATCTCAGCTTCCCTCAAAAGACAAGTCTACTCAGGTTTACTTAGGATTGCAAAGAGAAATTTATGAATTTTAAAATCATTTTAGTAAAATGAATGAAAATAATTGTAGCATTATTGCTAATTTTTGATTCTTTAATTTCCTGCTGAATGTTTGCACATACTCATCATACACATAAGCATTCATCATCATATAATTGATTTTTATTGTTTATCTTTTCTCCCTAGAGTCATTTCCAAATTTTTGTAACATTAGTACAAATTTGTCTTAGGACACATTTCCTCTCCACTGTCAGGCCACATAATTTAAATAGGGCTGAATCAACCCCTAGATATAGGGAAAGCGTATGACCTGGGCATAAGCTGATCACTGTCTTACACACCCCCAAATGTGAAAAATGACTCCAATTGGAGCGATCAAATTTAGCACTGGAATTCCAGTTTTAATTGTTGGGGAAGTGTTCTAAGGCTGTAAGTCGGCCTCCTCACTGTATTTTACAGAAAGCTTGTCTGAATTTGAACTGTTACAGAAGAAAAATGAACACTGTTATCAAGATAGTCTGTAAACCTACATCGAGACCCTGAATTCATCTACATCTGAAACCAGGACAACGTATAGTCCCTTCAGTGACATAAGCAATTAAATCCTGTTTCACTGAGCCAATTTACAATGACTTTGTTATTTGTACCTAGAAGAATGTTAATTTAAATATGTTCTAAATTTTTTTAAGTTCTCTCTTCTGAAGTTCTTATATACATTTATATTTGGAAAGAATGTCATCCAAATAGATTTATGTGAATTTTTTAAGGACATACTTCATCCAGATTTTTTGAATATGCTTTAAGGGAAAAAAACACACTCAATAACCTACACACACACACACACACACATACACGCACACATTCACATATACATGCTAATTTGTGATTTTATAGGGAAATTCCCATCATGCTGTTCTGTGAACACAGAATCTGGGTAATCTGGAAATCCATAATTCTTTTTTTTTTTTTTTTTTTTTGAGACAGAGTCTCACTGTGTTGCCCAGGCTAGAGTGCCGTGGTGTCCACCTAGCTCACAGCAACCTCAAACTCCTGGGCTCAAGCAATCCTCCTGCCTCAGCCTCCCGAGTAGCTGGAACTACAGGCATGTGCCACCATGCCCGGCTAATTTTCTCTATATATTTTTAGCTGTCAATTAATTTCTTTCTATTTTTGATAGAGACGGGGTCTCACTCTTGCTCAGGCTGGTTT
>CAUYSK010072458.1:0-35030 GCA_963575035.1 Avahi laniger | reverse complement strand
AGGTCAGGATTTCGAGACCAGCCTGAACAAGAGCGAGACCCCATCTCTAATAAAAAATAAGAAGAAATGATCTGGACAACTAAAAATATATATATAGAAAAAATTAGCCGGGCATGGTGGCGCATGCCTGTAGTCCCAGCTACTCGGGAGGCTGAGGCAGAAGAATCGCTTGAGCCCAGGAGTTTGAGGTTGCTGTGAGCTAGGCTGATGCCACAGCACTCTAGCCCGGGCAACAGAGCCAGACTCTGTCTCAAAAAACAAACAAACAAACAAAACAAAACAAAAAAACATCATGTTCAAAACTGATTATATGCTTCATGGGATCAATCTGTTTTTTAAAAGTAAATTTGAATTATTAAACTTTTACTGAGTTTTAAACACAAATCACCAAGATGATTAGGAGCATGAACAGTAAAACTACTTGTCAATGATTAACAGCATGACAATAAAACTACTATATTTTATTTTCTCATTTTGCCTTCATATCCTGAATACATTGGTGGATTTTCATAAATATAATATAATTAAACTTTCTGGAATAAAGTACAGAATTAGGATCATTTGAGAATATTGATATTATAATCTAGTGACTAAGGACATGCTGTGTTTTCACAAAGTAAAATGCATTTCTTAAAAATATACAACAATATTTAATTGTTAAATATTTGCATATATTTTCATTTTATAACTAACAAGTAGAAAGAACTGAAGTCATTTTGCAACGTAATAATTACACATAAAAATCTTACTATGCATTCCAAAATTAAACAAACATTCTCATTAAAATTGGTATTTCTAATTTCTTAGGCAATTAGATATATATGATTATAATTTCATGGAAAAATTGTAAATCAATGCTGTTATCATTTAAAACGTTTTTAGGTGATTTTTACTGATTATGAATTTTTTTACTTCCAAGGTTTAAATAATTTTTCTTTTTCTGATTTATGAAGTTCCTACAAAGAGGCTAGTTTACTAAAGTTACTTATTTTTAAATAAATAAATAGTATTTTGAGCCTAAAACTACATCATTTTGTTAGCTCATTACCTCAATTCTAAATTTCATTTTCATGCTGGCCAAATTCTCTTGACATATAGGGGATTAAAGAAATAATGTATCATTTTCCTAATCCCCAATGTATAGAAATATCTGTTATGTAAAATGTGTGATTAGCTATGTGGTAATTATTTGGATTTATTTATAATGTATATTTTTGATAAAAACAATTTATTGTATTTTCCAGACAATACGTTTGAGGATACTTCCATTATTACCCTTTAAATTAAATTATGGGAATCTTCGGTGGATGAAAAAATATCTCTGCATTAAATGATTTTACCAAAGTCCAAAAATCTGATCTCTAGATTTTTCGAAATTCAGCAGAAGGTTTATGCCAAACTTACATAAATGTTCACAAACTACCTAATTATAATAAAAGATAAAGCTTAAATCCTTTAAATGGTAATATTAATGTATCAACTCAAATTGTGATTTCTAAATGTATAAAATTTTCTTTCATTTCTAAATGTGAGGCAGATAACATTTAAAATTAGTGGAGACTAGTATTTTGCTATTTAATGGAAGAAATTTACTCAATTCAAAGCTTTGTGCATTTATACATCAGCATGCAAACACTTTGTTATTTCATAAAGAATGAACACATTAGCAAAACATAAGTACTTAGTTCACTGTGTTGAGATGATATTTTTGAATTCTCAAGCTTGATTTCTATTTTAAAAAGTTAGGTGAGGCAAATGTTAAAAACTTGGTTAGACGTGAAGTCACTTCAGACTCAATTTTGAGAAAATTTAACTCAGGTCATGGGCTTTAAATGCTATATTCCTTCAAGCTTTGATTCCTGAGTTTTATATTATGCTAAAATGTAAGTTTATTAAAACTAATTTTAACTATTTCATTCTTTGAAAACTATTATGGGCATTGGGAATTACTCAGTTGTGTTTAATATAAGGTTTATAATTGTTTTTAGACTGTAGCAATGTAACCTAAAAACTAAATAAATCTTTAAGATAAAGAAGCAGTACCTTTTAAATATTAAATTATTTTATAATATTTATTTCATTTTGCTCCTTATTCCATAAACATTTCCATTAAAATGGCTTTCAGATTACAAATATCCAAGCTCACTATTTAAGTAAAAAACATATCTTTTTATTATAATAAAACCAACAATAATTTAAATTATTGCTCTTACTAATATTTATTTTAAAATTCTTAGGCATTTTGGCTTTTTTAATGTTCTTAATATTTAACTTAAAACAAATTAAATTAAATGGGAAAAATAAAAGTAGCAAACAGATTAACTAACAAGATTCAAAGCATCCATTCCCTGAAATCTTTAGGTCCAGCCATATGTAAACTTTCATAGGAGTCAGTACCTGTAGACATCACATTGGTGGCATGGTTGGAGACTGGTAGACACTCGGCGGCACTGTGATGCATTATCAGAGGCAGAGTTGCAGAAGCGTCAGAATTCAGAGGTATAAAAGTATCAGCTGAAGTAAAAGATTGGCAACTCATTCCCACAAGAGAGTAGAAAAATAAAGAGAAACACGGCTCCCCAAATCAGAGTTTTATTATATTACTGTCTCAAAGGGCCAATTTAATTCTCAGTACCTGCATATATACATCAGAAAGGCTCTGAGGCACCAGGAGGGCGCGTGCTAGCATTTATACTGCAAGGAAATCCCTTTATACATGTTAATAGTCTTTTCCCAGGAGTATTGCTTTATCAATCTGAACCGTCTTCCTTTCTTACCCAAACATAATCCATGCCCAAGAAGGAAGCTGGTTCTGGGGCATAGATTGAGGCAAAGAGAGAAATGTGAAACTTTATTTAACAACATCAGTAATTCAGACCTTTTAGAGAAGAATCAAGAACTTTGAAAAAGTGTCCCTCAAAGAAATAATGCTACAACGAATTGAAAAACACTAGGTGTCTTTTTGCTACTAACACAATTGCAAATTTATAAATGTGAGAGGTTTTTTTTTTGTTGTTTGATAACTTCTCATTAAATCTGCAAAATAACATGAAACAAAAGTGCATACTAGTTTAAAGAAACTGAATATTTAAGTTTATACTGAGAGAAGCATGTAAGACAATATGAGAGTGAATATGTTGTCAATTACGGATTCATATTCAACAATACACAGTTTTAGAAAACTGTAACAACCAATTTAATTTTTATTATATTATAAATGCAAAATGGAAAAATATTGAATAAAATACAGTAATTTGTAAAGAAGATGAACATAAATGATTGTATCTTTCCCTTGATTTTAATTTACTCATAAAGAACCAAAATTTAGTAAGCTCTTATTAGATAATGACAATATTCTAGGCATTTCTATAGTTATGTCATGCAAATCTCACACCACCTGTGTGAGTTATGAACCACCTCATCCTCACTGAGTTGGACTGTGTTAGAGGGTGAGATCTTGGCCATTTTGCCACAGAGCCTGAAGTAAACATGGTAGCACTGAATGCAAAATTCTCACACAGATATACTGACATTGTATGAGAATGAAAAATAATACACTGCAAACGATTCAACAATAAATATCAGCATCAAGATTTTACAACTATCATGATTTATATAATTAGTAAACTCAATACTATTTATAGAATGTATACTAGGGTAATACAGCAAACAGAAGTAGCTAAATAGGCGTAGACGTTACTGATAAACAAGGGCCATGCCACATTAGACTTGAATTTTGTATTATGGAATGTTTCAAGATAACTTGAAATTGGTTGCTTGGTACTAAGTTTAATGTTAATATTGACAAGAATACATTTTCAAAAAACTTGAACATTTTGTTAGTAACCAGCTGATATTTTGTAGGAAAGTATATGAGAAGTTGCCAAAATCACTAGATAGTGAATGACAAATATTTATTCTAAAAATGACATATTTTTCCATTCTGATGTCTATATTTTTAAAGCTCTATTAGTCTTCTCTAATGAGAGAAGGTTTCAGTTAATCAAAAGCATTTATTATACTCTTGCAGAATTCTGGTATTTTCAGACTTCACATATACAAAAAAGTGGTTTTTCAGTATGTTTATAAAGAGACTTTGTTAAGGAAATTAAATAAAGTTTATTGAACGTTATGCATTTAAAAAATTAAGCTAAATAATATTAACAGAGAATAGAATCTGAAAATCACCCTTAATGATTTTACTATTGTTATATAGTTATTGAAATATAATGGGAAAGTATATGAACCAAATGACAGATTATGGAGTACCCTAAAACCTGCCTAGCAAACAATACAAAACTTTCCCAGTAATTTATCAGGATATGTAAAATTATAAAATTGCAATCTTGGACAGAATTTCTTTAATAATGGCTTTAAAAAATTAAAAATTTGTTCTGTGAAATGCAAACTAGAATGTTACAGTTGAAATGGGGTAAAGCCAGTAAACAGATGTTTTGATTATATAATCTACTATAATGTATCTGTAGGATTGTTAGAATGTCCCTCCTTAGGATAGATTCTTAGATGTGGAATCACTGAGTTTAAGTCTCACAAAATTTTTATTATCTCAAAATAGTTACCAATTTGCTTTTAAAATAATTTGTTCTATTACGATTTTGGTTTCAAATATCAGCAACAAGTTGAGCCCCCCAAAATTGTTTATTATCAGGAGACATGGAAGTTTGTTGGAACTCACAGAAAAGAAGGAAGTCAGGCCAGAGGGAAAGACTTAACAGGAAATGGGAAGCCCTTTGGCACACCCATCTGATTCTTCTATCTGCTTTTTTGTGTGTCTCTAACTTTTTTTACCCTCTGTAGAACAGTTTAGGCCAATTTTCCATCCATGGTCACCTCACAAATCTCCAGATCATGCCTTAAACTTTCAAACAAGCAGAGACTATGTTGCAGCTTCTCAGTCTACATTTATGAAAAAAACGTTCTTATTGGCTATGGCTCCTGGTGTATCCCAGAGGCACAAACGCAGTTCCTGAAGCTCATGCTTCTGAATGGGTGGGTTTGCCTTATGCATTGGAGCATTTGTAGACAATGAGGGATGGACTATCGTCTAGGAAGACTTCTGTAAAATGTGACTGCTGTATCATCTTACCTTACATTAACACTAATAATGTGAAATTGACTGTTGTATTGTTGTGAGTAATGAAGTTTAAATACTAAGGCTTTGTTAATCTGCTGAACAATGGCATTTTATTATTTTAATCCGCATTTTGATTACTAAAATGCTATCTTTTCATATTTATATTATTATAGCTTTTTGTATTTATCACTTTGTTAATTAACTGATTATAATTTGTCTTTTTATTTAAATGTCATTAAGACAATTTTATTATCCATTTGTGTGTTTTGGAAATATATTAAGCATGTTAATTTTAATTGTTTTTATCATCTTACGATTAAAATGTTCCTAATTATTTGTTTTGTAAATTTATACTGATCTTTGGCATACATAATGTTTTATGTAAGAGCTAAACATGTTGATCTTTTTCATGTGCATTTCTTAATGATTTCAGAATTTAAAGTTCTCCCATATCCAAAGGTTTATTTATTTATTACTTTCCTTTTATTTTGGAGCCTTCAAAGAAGTTCCTCTTGACATTTTAAGCTGTCATATTAACTATGTTTCTAGAACTCATTTATAATTGCTTAGATAATAATGAAAATTGTAGCTGAATTCAAAAGCTATCAGATAAATAAGAAATAAATCTACTTCAAATTAAGGTAATAGAAGAGAATACACAGAAGAGAAGTCTTGGTCAGGCATATTTGTTAGCCTGGTTCATTAATTGTAATTCCTGTTCAATTAAGCATAGGATTTTTTAAAAAATACCCTGAGGTTTGAAAGAATGATCACATTTTGAGAAAAATGCATAAGCCCAGAAAAAAATTCTATGAGAAATAATACCCACATCTATTTATCTCTAGGTTATAGAGTTTAAAACTTGTTTTTCTTTTTCATATTTATGTTTTCTAATTTTTCTACATTTTTTTGCATGCATTCAGAAGCAGTATAGTATGTTCAGCATGTAGATGGATTCTGGAGCTAAACTATCTGGGCAAAAACCCAAACTTTATGCCTTAATAGCTATGTAATGATGGGCAAGTAATTTCACCTTTCAGTGTTTCAAGTTATTTTATCTGTAAAATGAAGACTAATATTACAGTCACTTAGAAAAATGCCTGGCAGGTAATAAGCTTTCAATAAATGTTAGCAATTAATCATATGCAAAGCTTTATAATAATAATTGTTTATGCTTATTTAGTCTATGTGCTATATATATATTATCTCATTTGATCCTGACATTAACCTGGTTAGGTAGGCACTATTGTACAGACCGCAAAACTGAGGCACAGACTGTTTAAATTCTTACCAAAGGTCATGCAGTAAGTGGTGAAACTAGTATAGGAATCCAAACCACTTAAAGCCTGAGCAAGCTACATAATACTGTCTTCTATTGTATAGAGAAAATCTATATTGATATAGAGATTTATCTAACTCTAATTCTATATCTCTATGTGTCTCTATATTTTGTTTGTCACCTAGCTTCAGAGAGAAAACATGGAAAGAAGGCTGATTCTCTAAAAGATATCATATTTTCATATCTTTTCAGCGTCTGCCTCTCTATGTAAGCCTGTATTAGTACCCAGCTATATTACATGAATGATATGGGCATTTATTTCTTGTGGACAATGGACTGAAGCTGCTGAATAATTTAACCCTATTATAATAATGTGTTCAGTTGATGCAAATAAATCTTTTTTCCGCCAACTTGCAATTCAAATCACTTTGAACTGATTACAAGCTGTGGGAAAAAATACATATACATGTATATTATATAATGTGAAGAAGAGGGAATTAAGCTTTAGAACTCCCATTAGGATAACAAAATGAATATGAACCTAAATTAATTTATTCAGTTAGCTTAAGTGGCAATAAAATGTAGTATTCTCACAACTCATAACTTTTGAAAAGATGATGAATTTTACTCAAAGCAGTTTTTTAAGGAAAAGATTATACAGCCATATGGCTTGAAAGGGACTCTGTCACATTGGAAAAAGACATTATTTAAAGCACATATCAGTCATGCATGCCATGTTTGGCTCTTTATTGATTGAGAAAGCAGCAATGAATGTATGTATTATGCAGTTCATTCCTGCTTTAATTCTTTCCTGTCCAGAAATCAAGGTTCTTTATTGCCCTAGGAAGAGATAATGTCAACTGCTTGCAACCTTGCTGAAGATGAATGCCCTCTTAATGCTGTCTAAAGGGTAAGCTTGTAACTTATGGAAAATAAACGTCAAGGTGAGACATTGACTTAGAAATGATGCTGGCCCATAAGATCTATATTCCTGTTGTACTATAGCTCATGGGTAGATTTATCATTTGTCTCACTCACTTAAATATATCCAGTCTTGTCCAAACAATGTACTTCTCTGCCTGAGTTAATTTAGTTGTAAAACCTATTTGCTCTGAGTTTCCTTACATCACATTAATAGATAATGCATAGTGGTATATTTTAGAGTGTATAAATCTTTCACAAGAGATATATTTGCTATTGCACTTGAATAAGAAGCAAGATTCTCATTCTTTAAACTCATGATGTAAAAGAAAGGAAAAATGATTAGCTTCTTGGTAGTCTTACTGGGTAACACAAGGATATCATATGGTGTAACAAGAAATGAATGCAGAACACAGCAAATTAATTGATATTGTGCAGAGTGAGTCTGCCACCTTTATTCATTTAAGCATCTCTAGAGATGAAAGAAGCACAGTGCTTCCTTAGTTACTGCAATGAGATTATTTAATTATAGTCATCTGGCTATGGCTTAGTTCAAGACACAAGATAATCTCATGTAGGGATTGCAGAAGGGAGAAAAGCTAAACAGCGGTGCAAAGGGGGAGGAAGAAAGGTGTTTCGTTTCTTCTGATGGAGATCAAAGGATACATCTGATTATTTGGAATTGCCCCGGCGTTTTGTTTTGTTTTGTTTTTGAAAGGGCCTGGACTATTTTAACTAAAATAATTCATCCACCTATCAGTATTGTTGAGGTTAAAGGAACATTCATTCATTTCTGTATAATCCACAATGTTTGGCAAGAAAAAATTCATAAAAGTGAAGGTAAGTAAGACTTATTGATCAACCAGAAGGCTTGCAGAAGACAGATTCTACTTGAGGACTATTCTAAAATAAATTGTCTATACCATTTCTGCTTATCCTTTTTTTTTTTAACTCCCATGTTTAAAAATATAATTTATGCTGTTTTCTTCTTTCCTACCTATCATATAGGAATGTCATGGGCAGCTGAAGTGTTTATAAATTTCTGTTAATTCTGTTGAAAAACCGAATTTCTAATAATTTAAAAATTCATAAATCTATATTATTCTGAATCACTAAGGAAAAGACATATAACTAAATTTTATCAATTTATGATTCAAACAGGAAAAAAATGCTTTGATGGATGTGAAGGCAATAAATGGCAGCATAACTAAATGAACTGAAAAATCCCAGTGACTGAGGGACACTATTGAGGAAAAGTGCTGAGGGCTGTTCCTGGCATGCAGGCATAGGCATGCAGGACTCTTTAGTGACCGATTATTAGAAAAGAGAATTGCTCCTTTTACAATAAAATATTTCTCTCTGAATTCAGATTCAGCTAGTGTTTATTGAACATCTACTTTGTGACACATTTGTGCAAAGCACTTTGAAATACATTGTTATTCCATCATATGTTATTTAAATTGTTGTAATTTTAGTACTCTCCAAATGATATACAAATATCTCTCCTGTATTTTCACAACCTCGTTGGACAGATAGATTAATACAATATAAATTTGCCAATTACATACCTTTGGTTGAAAAAGAACATGCTACTATATATTTTTATAGTGTTACCATCACAGAAATATCCAAATATTCTGATTTATACTTAATTTAAAAATCTAATTTCTCCACATGCATTTTCATCAAGTACCAGAATTCTTTCAATGCAGTAACTGAACAATTACTGTGCAGCTTAATGTCGAGGTAAACTCAAGTTTAATTCTTTGTTTAAATATTCTGAGCAAGTGAAATGTGCTTGTCTATGCCAGGGAAAATGGAGAGAATAGATTAAGACAATTTATAGGAGAATAATTCTTCATGCCCCAAGCAATAGCAATGAGATATATATGTATGTGTGTATATCTGTGTGTGTGTGTATGTGTGTGTATGTGTGTGCATGACTAATTATTGTCTAGATCTTAGAGCTCTGAATAAAACAAATACAATTACATTAATCTTGACAGGAGCCTGGAAGTTTAATTAGGAAAAATTGAAGGATAAAGGGTAAATAAAATTAGAATTTCTCTCACCGAGACACCTGCCTTGCACTAGATTGAATCTGCAAATGAAAACCACTCTGCTGTACATTGCAGAAAGGAACTATCTCTGGGGCTAAAGCCATTCTTCCCACGGTTCTCAGAGAACCTGTAGGATGTAAACAAAGTGCCTTGACATAATTTTTAAAAACTAGGTTAGCTAAATTCTGAATTTTAAAGGATGATAAATAATCAATCTGAGTAAGATAATTAACTGACCTGAAAATGTCTGTAGACAAATTTAAATTCATAATATAAATAAAACCAATGTTATTCATATACTTAGGATTCTATGGATAAGTGAACATTAAAAAGGGAGTTTCTGTGGAGTCAGATACGGAAATACAAAATCGAATCTGACCAGAATAATCTAATTACTTTACTCTATGAAGTAAGATCATTTTAAAGTCCATTATATGTTGTATGTTATATGATAATTATTTTTGGAATAAAAAATTGAATCAGTGATTCAAAAATTATAAATGATGAATGATTAAAATGCTGATATTAAAAATATAAAAAACACATAAGAATTGTTTTGTAAAATATATTCCCCCTTAATAAGCACATGTATTGACTAGTTAATACACAGCAAAATAAACACGAACTTTACTTGTCTTACTTTAACTCTGCACACTTTCAAGAGATTAAATAGATTGGAGAGGGTGAGGGGAAAAGAGAAAAAGAAGGAAGGGAAGAGGGAGCTGGGAGAGGGAGGTGGAGAGATTGAAAAGGATTGATCACATACCATGGATATAAAAGGCCCATTGAGAATCTAGTGTCATGGCAGGTAGGAACAGGTACACAGAACACACATAGGAGAAAATGCCATTCATGTATCACATGTAACATATGTAAAAGAAAAATATACTATATGAGATTCATTGTAATATATTCATAGAAAGTACAACGTAAAATATAAGAATTTTTGTTTTTGGCTTCTTAATTTATTCTTCTTAGTATCTACACTATTTGTACTTTATTTTATTTTTTTTCTTTCTTTCATTATTTTCTGAGCATCAGATCCATACTATTTGTACTTTGTATCCATAATCTGGAGAGAAAAAGTAGGGAGGAAAAAAGGATGAAAATAGAAGGATTAGAACGAGGTCCTGGGATTAGTCATTAACGCAAGTTTGTAAAGCTAACTACAGAATTCTAGTTTAAAAATGACTAGTAATGAGAACAAAAGTTCTCTGGAGTTCATGGGGGCTTTGTAATATTTTGATGACTTCTTTTAGATCAGAGAACAAAGTACAAACCATAATGGTGTTGAGAAACAAGGACCAAACAGAGATTAACATGTAAGCCCTCAGAAAATCCATTTCATTTTTATTCATACCTGAACTTTGGGAACATACTTCTGTTTAATGAATACTGATGTATTAGTCAGAAAAACATCATCTGTTCAAACACAGTTGGCAGTTTAAGGTTTCATTTTTCTATCAAACATTTTGCAAGCCAAGTGATTTCATCAACATATTCAAATCAATGCCCAGCACTTATTAAAGGTCACTTGTAATACTTTGAAACCTAAGACAGAGAAGGCAAGATTTTAACATAAAAACATTATAGAGGAGATTTTTCTAATAAAGTAGTTCTTAATATTTCATATTTACAATAATTTGTCCAATTCTACTAATAATTTCAAAACCACTTATACAAATCTCATTGTGAACATTTAGTTTTTGATGAAGGTGTCTTTAAAATGAGTAGAAAAAAAGTGCTATTTAATAAATGGTACTGTGACACTTGGCTTACTTTTGAAAATCATATTGGAATAAGAGTGTTACTTCTGATCATATGCTAAGTAAGTACAAATGGATTCAAATGTCTTTTATAAAAAACATAGTCAGACCCAGGGCCGGGCGCGGTGACTCACGCCTGTAATCCTAGCACTTTGGGAGGCCGAGGTGGGCGGATTGTTTGAGCTCAGGAGTTTGAGACCAGCCTGAGCAAGAGCGAGACCCCGTCTCTACTAAAAATTAGAAAGAAATTAATCGGACAACTAAAAATATATAGAAAAAAAAAATTAGCCTGGCATGGTGGCGCATGCCTGTAGTCCCAACTTGGGAGACTGAGGCAGAAGGATTGCTTGAGCCCAGGACAGGAGTTTGAGGTTGCTGTGAGCTAGGCTGATGCCACGGCACTCTAGCCCAGGAAAAAGAGTGAGACTCTGTCTCAAAAAAAAAAAAAAAAAAATATATATATATATATATAGACAGACAAGTAGAATTTATAGGTAATTATCTGATCTCATGATGGAAATTGATAGTTAAAGAAAAAAATTAGTGTTTAATTTGGAAAAAACATACATATTTGGTTACATATACACATTAAAAAGTCTATATGTTAAAATCATCATAAACATATGAATTTTAACACTTTCAGACTTTCAGCTCTGAAAAGATAGCAATATTATAATGTAGAAAACTTTCTGCCACAAATACAAATGATGGATGAAATGAATTTTTTAATGTACAATGAGCAAAGAAAGGTAGGAAGAAAAAAGAAGAAAGGAAGAAAGGAAGAAAGAAAGAAAAGAAAAGAAAGAAAGGCAAAATCTCCAAATACTGGAAACAAAGAAGTATAAATATCTTTGTGAATTTATACGAGACCTGGGTTACTCATGTAGTAGAGCAAATATCTGGCTTAGTCATAGTCAGGGCCTTGGATTTTAGTGGTCACACATTTAATGTACAGAAGACAAAGGCATGGATCCATATGAGGCAAAAAATTGGATTTTAGACAGCTTTATTACTTTATAATCTTAAAAGGCCTGCACTCTCACTGGAAAGAGGGATTAGAAAAAAAATATCTGCCCACTGTGAAAAAGAAAGATGACAAAATAGCCTATTTATGACTGGGCTCCTGGTGAAAAACACAAGCAAAAACAAAAGCTTCCACCAAGAAATATTTAAAATATAGTTTTTTTTCACTCTAAGAAATAACCCTAAAAATTACTTGTATGAGAGATATAGCCATGCTCTTGTGACAATGGCAGGGACTCACCCACAATGGTGGCCACCTGTGATTCATACACCTGCACAATCACCATCACCACTGAAAATAAAGCTAGTGACTAGAAATTACAAATCACATGAGGAAGAAATCTACCATGAGCAAGAGTCTGCAAAATCAGCAAATCAAAGACTGAGTGAGCAACCCAAGACCTTGAGCGAGTATAAATATTATTGAAAATAAACTATAAAATATGAAGAACTAAAAGGAAAATGAGCTAGCCAATACAAAACCAATTACTCAGAATTAAAGGGAGATCAGAACTTTGAGGCTAAAACTCAGACTGTTTTAAAGGAAGTTTGGAATAGGGGAAAATAAAGAGATTGATGGATAGTTGGTGTGAGAAGTGATACTCGGAAGAAACAAATCTTATAGAGACAGCTCTGGATGGGAGGCTACAAATCTTTTGGCTGTCCTTATTCCATATTTCCTTTTGTATTTCTTTTACCACAAGGTCCTGGCTCCATCCTGTGCCTTTTGAAGGCATCTATGGCCTGGGAGACACTTCCTGGCTGCATCCGGGAAGGGTAACAGTACATGTGACATTGGCTATCTACAAGGCAAAGCAAGTTCTCTAGATAACAATGACCTGTCATAGTATAACTTCAATGAATATTTATTATGAAAGGCCCCCCCTCCCCTCCCCACCCTCCTCCTTCTACCAACTAGAGATGAGGTTGGGGAAAAGCAATCGGTGTGAAGGAGTGTGAGATCTCAGCCCTATCCATGTTATAGAGACCAAGAGATCAAATCAAATAAGTCCATAGAGGCTGAACAGCTTCATGAAGTTCTCACAGCGTGGAAGTGGCCCAGCTGGAACTAACAATTAGGTGCCTGGACTTTAAGGGTGTATTTCCTCCCTGAGTTTGAAGCACCAAAAAGTTTATATGCTCTACCATAAAGCAGAGAATCATGATAAGCATAATTTATTTCCATGAGGTTCCTTGAAACAATTTCAAAGCACGTATGAATTTCCATTCATAAGTTAAACTGTACAAAAAATACTATATTTCTTAATTTATGAAAGTCATGTTCTTTTTTTTTTTTTGAGACAGAGTCTCACTCTTTTGCTCGGGCTAGAGTGAGTGCCGTGGCATCAGCCCAGCTCACAACAACCTCAAACTCCTTGGCTCAAGCGATCCTCCTGCCTCAGCCTCCCGAGTAGCTGGGACTACAGGCATGTGCCACCATGCCCAGCTAATTTTTTCTATATATTTTTAGTTGTTCAATTAACTTCTTTCTATTTTTAGTAGAGACGGGGTCTCGCTCTTGCTCAAGCTGGTTTTGAACTCCAGAGCTCAAACAATCCGCCTGCTTCAGCCTCCCAGAGAGCTAGGATTACAGGCATGAGCCACCGCGCCTGGCCGAAAGTCATGTTCTTTTTAACTAAAAGACTCCAGCTTATATAATAAGACTGGTGGGAAATTAAACTTAAATTTTTGGAGATTCCCATCTTCACTCTCTTCCAGGAGCTTCAGTCTCTGAAGGAATAATCATCTCATCATGATGGTTACTGTTGAGACACCTTTAGTTCCACCTACATAGTCACTTCAAGCCTGCAAATGTAATGCCTAGAATGAAGCATCCTCCAAAGCTACTATTTAATCCCTTTTCATAAGCTATGACTCAAGTCATCAACATGTTTTCTTGAAACATTCTTTACAATTTCCTCTCAAATTGAAAATATTGCCAAAGTATCATCATATGTCAAATGTAACTCAGGAAATATCCAATTTGTTGATACAGTAGCTGTCAGGGAGAGAATAAATATGTTTATAAAATGGACAGTTATGGTATGAAAGAAAATCTATTAACATTATCACATTTATACATATTGTATTCTATGAAAGTATTTTTTTAAAAATAAATATTACTAAGAAAATTATCTAAATATTTCATTTCATTCTTAATGTGCATATCTACCTTGGTTAACTGGCAGTTTCAAGCAGCAAATACTTGACCAGAAAACACTTGAATCTTTTTGAAATTAAGGGTTATTTACCCTTAATAATAAGCTCTTTTAAAGTTTGGTGGAATCTACATTTAACTATAATCTCAATAACAGTAACATAACTAAGTGTTAATAAAACTTTATGTATTGAATAGGTATCCATAATAGCGAATTCTATTAGCACTGATCTCAGCTTAATGGACCTACACTTGAGTCTCTGTATTTCCTAGGACAGGTTCTTCATGACTTGGGAAATGCTTATGTGCTTTCCAGTCCTAATTTCTGGCTTTGGCTGTTCTGACATTTACTGGACCTTCACATTCACCACACTGTGGGCACTGTTGCTTTTCTGTGAATAACAGCCAGGTCTTTTAGTCTTTGAATTGGTCTAGGACCGCTATTTAGTCAGAATGAGCTGTAATAACACACTAGCAGAAAATCTGTCACTATCTTCTTAGAGGCAATAATCTTCTATCATATCTGCAGGAACTTTTCACTAAATTAGTATTCATTTTTATTAAATCTCATTCTACTAGCTTTTGTTAATCCATGTATCTTCAAAAGGAACCCAATGTAGTGCTCAAGAGTGGTTTATTCCCCAAAAGATTCTACATTGTGGAGGTGTCAAGGATGGGCCAGGCCCTGTGTCTCCAAGTATAATTTAGAATTTTAACCACAGACTCAGGAAAAAGAATGGAAAGTTGATTAAAGGCATGTTTGATATTATTAATGAGTGTGCATCAGATAAATTTCATTTTGAATATTCTAAAAAAGCTGAATTGTATAAAGAAATTTTAGAAAAATTTCAAACAAAAATTTGAATATAATCAATTATTGTATCTAAAGTTGTCAACTCCTCACTAGAAAATTTTGCTATTACAAAAAATTTGCTAAGTGTCCTAGATGGATGGTTTTACTGCTATTTAGTATTTTATTTTCTAGCTCATTATAATATACTTTTATACTATGTCCAACAAGTCAAACTGTTTTTTTTCCCCACGATACTGACATTTGCTTTAAATAAACCAGCAGGTGGCACTATCACACACCTAGAGCCAGGAAAATAAAATGAACTGTTGACATTTAGCTGAGACTACTGATTATTGTCAAAAAATAAACTTTTCTCAAAGACAAGTCTAATTTTATTATTTTTCTTTAACAAAATATGTAAATAAAAACTTAAAGCTTGATTTCTGAGTGCTTTTTATGAATTATACAGAGATAGATGAAAGGCATACAATTGTTTCTTCAGAAAATTTGGAGCTACTCAAAAAAGAAGCAACCAGAATACGTATTGAAAGGATGGCATTGCTAGTTAACCATCTAACATAAAACAAAAAAAAGAAAGAAAAATCACTGTCCCTTTGTGTGACCAGCTGTGACTTAACTTATTTTAAGAGTTAGTTTTACAGAACTTGAAAAGTACTAAGCAGACAGAAAAGGGTGTGTAGCCCTCCTCCATGTCTGCCAGACCATGTTCAGAGAACTCAGATAAAGCCAGCCTAGCAGAGAAGGAAAACAAAAAAACAAACAAACAAACAAAAACCCACACAACCACCTCCCATTATCATTTTTCAACAATAACTACTCTATCCTTTATAACCCTAATAAAATCCCAAGCCGCTCAACATTGGGGCCAGCATTTCTTCTTTCTTTCATGCTGTTCCCTTTTCTCCTTTGGAGAGTAAAATAAACTTCTTGCTTCAATACCTATCCTCATCTTTGAGTCACGAATTCTTTCTCAGTCTGCAGTACAAGCCCCCCTCCCTAACACATATTGAGTGTGTTTCTAGGACAAATAGGATGAAGGTAGATAGTTGTGAAAAGTATTGCCTGATTCCTGTAATAACCCTTAAAGTGGCATTTAATCATGATTAGAAAGTTTCCAAATTTACTTATTGATTAACAAAAAAATATATACTCTCAAGATGAAATTGTTAGAATAAACACTGAATCATCAGTAAATTATAATTACTTGTGTCAGTTTTCAAGAAAAATGTGACAACCATTCATTTTGTTGTTTTGTCTAAACAATCTTACCACTGAAACTATAGAAACAGGGAGGAATATAATAATATTTTTAAAACAAAGAAAAGATAAGCTGTATTGCAAAGTATTTTCAAAATTTTCACCAAACCTCACATTAAACTTGTTTCCTAACATAAAATTTATTGACTCGCAGGAGGTATGTGAGAAAAACATACTTCACAGAGTGAATATTAATTTATTTACTCTGTATCTATAAGTACAAGTGAAATAAGATATGTTTTTAGTTTAAGACAGCCTGGTCAACACTCTAGAACAATACACTAGAAAAACTCTTTCTTCAAGCAGCCAAATCTAGCCCACCACCTGTTTTGGTAAACAAAATTTTATTGGAACATGGCTATGTTCATTTGTTTATGTATTGTCTATTGATGTTTTCACTATAACAGCTGAGTTGAGCAACTGTGACAGAGATGGTATAGCCTACAAAATCTAAAATATTTATTAGCTAGCCCTTTACCAAACAGTTTATCAACCCAGATCTAAAATAGAAGCTTGATTCATCTTTTCCCCTTCAAATTATATGAAGAAATTGCACGAACAAAAATTACACTGATAATCCAGTATATACTTGTGATTTCTCTACCAATCATCATAAAAATAATTAAGAAAGCCTCAAAATTCATTAATTAATCCTGAATTCCTCTGACTTCGAATAATTTCTAATGGATACCATGTGACATCCAAAGGATACAAACAGTTATAAGACTCAGTTCCTCAGATCTAAGAGCTTATAGCCTTTGGGAGAGACAGATAGTACACTTAAACAAGATAACTACTAAAACAAATCAGTTTAAGCTAAATTACAAAGAGAAGGTATAATCAACAAATGCCAAAGGAATTCAGGGAAAGGAGAGATTATTGTTTAAGGTAACTAAATTAGGAGGCTATATCATCAATAACAATTTCAAAGGTGTTGAATTTGCATTTTCACAAGCAGTAGGATTCACAAGTTTGGCAAGTTTAAGAGAGTACTTTCCAGAAAAAGGGAATAGCTTGAATAATCTTGATATGGGTACATGTATTCAGAACTTTATATGGTTTATTTTAATATTAATATGTTAATATATTCTTGAGTTTTTGTACATTTGTTGTTTTTAACTTACAATGGAAATTTGTTACTAGTTTATAAAGGATGATTCCTACAAGAAACATTATGTTTTTTATAAAGAAATGATAACTACAGGATGAATATACAAACCTATAGTTTATGTGATGCCTAAATTCTCCTCTTCTCCTCTTCAAAAAATAACAATTTTTTGAAATATAATAGTATAGCTTATTATACAATTTCTCTTAGATTTTAAATACCTAGGTATCATAATATTTTATCTAAGCACATCAAGAAAGATAGTTCAAGGGAGTAGAGTTTGCTAATGAAGAAGAGAGTATAGTACTATGTATTTTATCTTTAGCTTAATCCATGTGCTTCCATTTCTGTGGCCACAATTATTCAAAAGTTTAGTTAAAAATGTATAACAAATTGCCTTTGGAGTGAAACTTGGGGTATTCAATTTTTTTAAACACTGAATTCTACTACAAATTCAGAGAAAAAGAAACTTATACTAAAAACATATTAAATGCTATTTCAGTATGATAGAATATGTTCTGTCTTGAGTGGAAATACTGGGCAATTTTGATGGCTTACTCTGCTTATTTTAGAATACGATGGGTTTTCTTAGATAAATTTGAAATTAAGAATAAAAAAATAACTCTTCTTTGAATGTACTTCTAGTATAATTTTAGAGTGTGAATATAGACACAAAAACCTGAAGAATAAGATTTTGGAGAAAAGAAATTATAAGTTTAAATAGAATATTGGAAGAAGGAAATTCTAATTAAGTACAGCAACATGTCAGTTGTTTGGCCTTGTAATAGGATGTTGTCAAAAGAAATAAATTTTTTTGTGTGAAATTAGATACAATTCTGTTTGGTGTTAAAACATTTTTAAAACATTTTGATTTGCTAAAGAACTAAGATTCTTGAACATCATGTAAGGTTTTCTGTATGATTCAAGATCGGTATTATGAATATCGGTTATCTTTTTAGGCAACAGCGGTCCTATCTGCCACTCCAATTAGAAGGACAAAACAGATTTAGACAAAAGTAACAGCTAGGAATATTGTTTGCCGTTTTTCACTTCCTTGCCCTGCCATGTGACCCTGCAGTGCACTAGAGCCTGTGAAATATTAATGTGCTGCCCTGAGTCGTTCCAAGTTGGACTTGGTCAAGAAACTTGTTTGGGCAAATGCAATATAGGTAGGTCTTAAGAAACATTTTTTGTTTTTAATTGCTGTCTTATGCTTTTGTTAAATGTCAAAAGAAGAATATGCCCGGAATAGCTGTCTGTCCTGGAAAGGGAACTATGGAGCTCACCGGAACCCAACCCACAGCCTGGAGCCCAGCCCAGTGGAGGCCAATAGCCTGAGGCAGAGCTGCCCCAGCTTTCCCATGTAGATCTGTGAGCAAGAATAAATATTTGTTGCTGCTCTTGTGAGTCACTGAATTTCAGTGATAACTCTCTAATACACAAAGATATTCTGCATAAACCAAACATGTTATTTTTGCTGACTTTAGCTTATATTTATCCATGAGTCATGAGTAAAGCATAAAGCTTGTTATTGAAAATTGATGGTGGTAAAAGTCACTTAGATTTTATACATGAATAATGCAGAGCAGAGTTGTAAATCGTAGAAATTTCGGAGTCATTTCTAGGCAAGGGATCAATGTTACCTGTCTCTGAATTAGATGGTTCCACGAAGCACCCAGTGTACTGCCACTAATGAATTTTGCTACTAATTTGATGAGGTTTGAAATTTCTTTAATAAAAAGTAGCACAATGTATTTCATTTTGTTAGAGATAAAGTTGAAAACGCTTAAACCTATAGGGGGAAACTATTTTTTGCTGGACTGTCTCCAAAAATAGGCACCAGCAATTCCTCCTATCCCTGTGTATGTACACTGCTCCTCTCATCAAGAGATGGGCTCCATAACCTCTCTCCTGTCATCCATCTTGACTGTGACTTGCTTTCACCCTATCAGTTCTAGGACCAGTGTTTAAGAGACCTCACAGCTTCTACTTTTGCTGCTGTGAAAGCCAAACACCATATAAGAAGCTGAATCTTGTTGGAAAGAGAGGACCAGCTAGTTGGCAGCAGTTCCATCCATGCTAGCAGAGGTACCGGCAACGTAATTGAGGCCAACTTAAACGTCCAGCCACAGACTAACTTCAGCTAAATATATTTGCATAAATTACCTCAACTGCTACCCCTCTGGAGCTGAAGAACTATCCAGCTGATCTAAGACAATCCAAATACCATGAAAATTAAGAAATTGTTTTTTATGCCACTAAGTTTTACAAAACAACTGACATTATTTAATGAAATTATAGTGTCAGAACTTTTCTGGGAATATTAATTAAATTAAATTAAAATTGGAAAGAGAGGGAAAGAGTACAATGGGGGCAGGGAACAAGCCCAGAATTCTGATCCTGGTGTGTCTGAAGTTGAAATTAACTTTTTTCATATTTTTTTTTTATTCTGTGGAAGTTTCCAGAAAAGAGAGACTGACTTAAATCACGTCAGTCAGCATTTGAATTTCTGAGCCCTATATAATACAGTTCAGATATTTCTAACTTTTGTGTTTTGCTAGGGTACATTTATTGTCTTGTATTCAAATTGTCAAGTGATATGAAAACTACAAAAGAAAAAGAACCCAACTTTCTTTGACTTGGCTGACATTCCACTTGAAATACAGTGCACAACATTTGATTGAACTTAAACAGGAGAAACACTAGTCTCAAAAATCCTCAATTTTCCAAAGCGCTCATCTTTATACATACTTCTTATGTAGAATAACTTATTCTATATGTCAGGAGATAAGTATCTATGGATATATAAGTGGATATCAATATAGGATTTGATATGCCTATTACTTTATTCTCAATAATTATTGATTCTGATAATGCATGTATTACAGTTTTTGTTTTGTTTTGTTTTTATTTTTTTGGCTTCTAGGGCTACAACTGTGAGTTAACCATACATAGAAGCACATAAAAAAGTATAAAAGAAACAATACTTTTAAAAGGATAAATCATTTATTTATAGTGATATGCTTCTGACTTACTAAAAACTGAATCAAATAATATATTTTATCATAGCAAATAAGGGGCCTTGGGAATTTGCAAGTGCTTTACCAAGTTCTAAATTTGTTGCCCACCCCACTCTCATAAAAATTGAAATTTGAAATATAAAAAGACTGTTGTAAAGAGTTTGAGCAACTTGCTACTCAAAGCATGCTCTGTGGACCAGCAGCACTGTCATCACCTGGAAATGTATTAAAAATGCAGAATTTCAGGCCCTGCTCCAGAACTACTGAATTGGTAGCTAATTCAGTTTAATAAGATCTCAGGTGATTCGTGTATGCATTAATGTCTATGAAGCACTGGACTAGCACACTTTAGATCTTCAATAAATATTGGATGACAGCGTGAAGTTAGAATAGATAGCATATCACCATGTCTGAGCACAGAGACGGAGCTGAGGAACACGTCAAGGATAGTAACTGAGTTTCTGGGTTTCTGGTTTATGCAATTGGGAGGGTGATGGAGCCACTCAAGAAAATAAGAAACACCAGAGATGGGCAAAGGCTAGAAAGATGAAGCCTCAATATTGGCTATTTTGAATTTGAGTCTCCTATGCACAGCCAGTAGGTACTTGAATATGGAAACCGGAAATTCAAAGGGAGATCAAGATTAGATACATAGATTTTCTACAGACATAGATTAGAATAATTCAGAAACACTTACGCTTTGTAGGTCTCCCAACTGTACCTTGGCCAGATGAAGATAAACTGGAGCATTCACAAAAATGTTTCTATTAAATGTTAATGAACAGGGAAAGTGGCTTCAGCTGTAATTCTTACGGACTTAACTTTGCCCAAGTCAGATGCACTTCATGATTTAGGAAAGTAAACTTCCTGCTACTTATTACCTGACAAGTTTAATGATTTTAGTCTACTGTTCATATTATTAGTAAATATTACGTGATAATAATTAAATGTTGTGGCCATTGTTAACTACTTAATACTAAGATTTAGGGAGACAAATCTGATTAAGGATGTCTTTCTGAAGTTTGTGCCTTCATATATATTACACTCTTGGCAGGTAATCAGAATAAATATTTAGGGGGCAATTCTTTCAGCTTCACTGAAGCATTTAACTTAATTGATTACACTTGGCTTTTACAGATAATGAGGACTCCCTGGCTGTAAATTGCTCAGATGACTATTCTCAATGGATGATGATATAATTAAACAACAATTTCTGTTTCAGATGAGAACTGTATACAAACAATGGGCTGCTTCCACTTGCTTGATGTTCAAATAATTTAGAAAAATTACAGAATATCATTATGAAAAAGCAGCAGATATAAGACAGTCTACTAGTGATTTTGTGGTCAGATATTTTTTACTATTAAATCAGCAAATCTTTTAAAAAGATAATGCCAGTTATATTGAAGGCAAACATGTATTTATTGATTCTCATGAGTACCTTTAAGAAGTTCAATTTGTTAAGGTGTATCAAACACAGCACACTTCTTTGTAATTTTTCTTTAGGATTCCATTTCTGAGAGTCTTTCTTAAATAAACACTTAAACTAGTATAAAATGTTCATTATTCGGTAACATACTGACCAACTGATAGAGTCTTCTGTTCCCTGCACCCCACCTTTTTGGTTATTTTGCCATTGTGAATTAATAACAAAAACCATTCTTTCAACTGTATCTTCTCTCAGAAGAAGTATTTTGGAATCTTTGCTCTAGGCTTCTTTGCATAAAGGAGAGTGAGTTGAATAAAGAGAAATATACAGGCTTGGGAGAAAGCAGACAACAGAATGCTATGGAAGTTGGACGTTAACTGATATGCTCTACGGAAGTGGAGGTCCTAGGATTTCAAGAAACTAAGGAAGGGATAGGAATATGTGAATTGTTTATATGCTATAGGGGACCCCAGACCAAGTTTAACAGGGAAAGACTGGGGGCCACTGGAGGAGATATCCCACTGCTCGGGATTCCTAATGGCTGTGCTGCTTTGATGCTCTGAGACCCAGAGCCCACCCTTAGCTTCCTGAATTACTCATCTTCAGGGCTGTCATAAATTTTCAAGGAAGACTAGAATCTTCCTTTATCCCTAATGATTAGAATTGTTGCAAAATCTTCAATATCTGGGTGTGGGGGCGTATATGTTGCACGAAGAGGAGCTGCCACTGCCTGGCTGGGTGCTTAACATCTTCAATCTATTAAACATATTTAATCAAATTCTCCGAACTATTCATTTGAATATTCATTTAAAACCTTTGTTTCAGGCTGTGTTTTTGGAGGAAGACACGGCAAGCATGTGACAGTAATATTTTGTAGCTAGTTTATATGTGTGAATATATAGATAGAAATAAGGTCTTATTATGATCGTTTTTGCCTTATTTGTATACTTCTGTGTTTTAAACACTTAAGAGAATCTGACATATTAGTCAGAAACACAGTGAATAGCCTGAAACAAAGGCTCACAGGCAGGTAGTTTATTTGGAAATGATTCTAGGGAATGTTAGTGAGAGACAAACAGAGTAGAAATATCTCTATTTGCAAAAGCCAATAAAGGATGTCTTAACGAGTTGTGAGTTGCTCCTGATAGCGAGTAGTAGGTTCTGAATTAATTTATGAATGCACCTGAGAACTGTCGGCCAGGAAACACAAGCACTTCCATCGTCACTGGTCAAGGATGGACGAACCTGTGTTAACTCTCTAACGCTTCTAAGACGTGCATTTGCGGCCTCCCAGGTTCTCTGGAGGACAGGAAGCGAAAGTTATGCTGCTTGAGCCTTAGTTTCAAGTCCTGTTTGGAATTTGGCAATGTCTATAGGAACAGATGGAATAGAAAAGTTTTAAAACCATCCCTAACATTGTTTCAACATTTGCCTTAGTTTTGGCTGAATTAATATAGCACCGCTAATTTGTTTAATTTTTTTCTGCTACATAATGTTATTTCCCCTTATTGTGGCTTTCACTTTCTGCTGATATCCCATGGGAACAAGGCTTTCTCTGCAGGGAAATTTTCTTTTCTGTTCCTTAGGTGCTATCAAACCAGGAGATAAAGAAAGCTTTCCCCATGTTCCTCATTTCAGCTTTAAGATTATTCTCCACACCCTCCTCCCAAAATCTTCACAACTAGCTATGCCATTGCTAACAGCCGTAACATCTCTGTTACCTCCATCGGAAACATCCAGCTTTCCACGTGTCACGTACTGTATTTTTGTAACTCAACTTTAACATTGCTTGTGACCCAAAAGGACCAATAATCTATCAATATCACTGCTTTTGATTGTTCCTCGCTCTCTTGAGTTCTCATTTCCCTCCACCTGAACTTTCTTATCAAGTGTTCTAATCAGTGTCTGGTATACTTCTTCAACTATCTGTCCCTTCTCTCAAGGTTTGATGAAATCACACAGAAAGCCACTCTTCCTATTCTGCGCATCCTCCCACACACAGGGAACTCACAGACCAGGCCCAGTGGTCTCACTTCAAACTCGTCAACTTCAGCCTTAAATGTGCTCTTAATGCTGCTCAGGAATCAAACATTTCTCCAATTCATTCACTCTCCCACTCTGTTTGAAATGATTTCATGCCATTTTGTCACTCCTCAATGTTCTAACACCTTTTTTCTTATCTTCATTCTCTGCTGACCACCTTGCCTCCTATTGCATTGAGAAAATGTAAGCAATCAGAAACTTTTAGGGACTCCTGTCACCTCTTCTACCCACTTTCCAGCATATTTGTCCATGTACCTACCCTCTCCAATTTCAGTGAATGAACTTCTCTTCTTGTATTCTAGATTCTATGCCTTTTACCGTCTCGAGAACATCTTGTGAACAGAGTAGATCCAGGTTCAGTGGGACCTGAGCTGAAAAATTTGGGAACTCTCGGTAAGAAAGAGTAAGTACAAAATAATAAATTTTAAATCAGGTACAAATGTGAATATTTATTTAAGGTAAAATAAAAAAAAGTCATCACACATTTCAAATATAAAAAGTTTGGAAAATCTACAGGAATCTTTAAATTCAAAAAATAATATTTTTATTAACAGTTTGATGTGTTTCTATAATGCTCTTTCCCCATATTTTTGTTGTGTATTTTTTGATTGCTTCTTCATATGACAACAGTATGTTTTACAGTAACTTAAATAGATTAAAGTGAATAGAATAGCAATCCAATTATTTTTTTAGCATTGTTGATCAAAATTTGAATTTATTATTGATAGCTTGGAGAAATTTATTTCAACTTGAATATTGGTAACATCATGTAAATTTTAAAGATGGTTGTCAAATTGGGACAATATCTATTAGGTTTTTTTTCACCTATAAGTTATAAGATTTCACTCTTGCAAGTGACGAATTTGAAATATCTGTACTCTGAGTGGATGACAGTAACTAGTTTGTTATTGATGTCATAAGTTGCATGTTTCTTTATTAATGTCATTGTTTTACTCCAAATTTTCAAGAAATGTAAATATTTTCTATGTGTTCATATGATTGATTTCTTTTTATCAGTCTGACTATCAAATGACCCATCTATTTATCATTTCTATTCAAAAATACATCTTTTCTTATTGAATTATTTATTTTGATATGATTAAAAAATATTGAAACAATTTGCTTTTCAAGTTAGAAATAACTTCTATTGCCTTAATATAGGAATATGTGAAAAAAAATTTTATTACATAGTACAATCATGATTTTATATATTGTATTATCAGGTGTACCCCAGACCCCTTGTGTTACGACTAGCTATCAATGAAAAGCAAATCCTCCACCTTCAATTTTATATATGTAATAATTTGAAGAAATTTCTAAAGACTAGCTTCTGATTTCACACGTATAAACTTTTTACTCACCCACTACTAACATAATTCAGGTGCTAGGCATTGTACATCATTTTCTTATTCAGATGTAACCTCTGATCCTATACCTCCATGTCAGGATGCAAGTGAGTCAGCACTGTGGTAAGAGAAGCAGCTAGAAATTCTGGAAGCCATTCTACATTAGATCATGCAGAGGTGACTGCCAACTACAAAAATGTGTCTGCTAAACCAAAACCAAATGTGTCCCCTGATTATATGTCCACCTAGCCTAATCCCCAAAGATACCTGTGGCCACTCTGACACCACTTACCGTGGATGGATGGGAAGTTGAGATGGGGAGCAATACTAGTCTTAACCATTTGTATTTAAAATACCTTGTATCTAAAAATTTCACAGAAAACATACGGCTATGTCAGTGTGTTGCTAGAGCACCTCTTAGGGCCTTGGAAGTGGCCTGTGAAAGCGAGGGCCTTGAAGTTTAAGCTTCATTAGCCTTACAGCACATCTGTTGGTAAACCTGTACTTACCAATGATTTGGTCTTCTCTCTTCATCAAAAATATTTCCCTACCTTAGGTTTTTCCCCATCAGCAAGCAAACATTCTCTTACATATTCCATGGATGAAATGTCTTGACACTTCTTTGCCCTCCAACTACTACCCTATTCTTTTTCTTTCCTTTACAATAAAACTGTTTTCTTTACAGTAAAACTAAGTGTTGGGCAAACTCACTCTCTCTAATTCCTCCCCCCCCATCCTCTTCAGATTCACTACATGCTTCCTTAATCTTTACCTCTTCATTGAAACTGTTCTTGTCAAAGTCAGCAGTGAATTAACCTCAAAAATCCTACCTTCGTCCACTCTTTTCTGCAACTTCTGAAAACTTTCTCATCTCAGTTAATGGTACCTTCACGCTTTCAGTTACTCAGGCCAAAATACTAGAGTCATCTTTGATTCCCCTTTGAGCTTACAAAATTGTCAGAAAATCCTGTAGGCTCTACCTTCTAGTGCCTTTATTGCTTTAATTCTGGTCTAGGTTATCATCCTCACTCACATGGATTAATGCTACGGCTTCCTAACCGGCTGGGCCCTCTTCATTTTATTCTCAATGGGGATGCTAAGATGGTCTCCTTTAAACAATAAGCCAGGCCCCTCCACTGCTCATAACATGTCACTGGCTGCTAATTTTACTCAGAATAAAAGCTGAAGTCCTTACAATAGCTCAAAAACCTCTTCTCAATCTGTCCATGAACTCCCTACTCTCAGAGTCTCTACTCCTTTGCTCACTCAGGCTTCCTGGAGCATCCAAGGCAGGATCCCAGGCAGGCAGTTCCTCTGTCTGCAGTGCCCTTGCTGGGGAGAACCATGCTGAACCCTTCTTCCTTCAGTCTTTACTCAAATTTCACCTTCTAGATTATGCTTTCCTGATCATTCTATTTAAAATTGCATTCTCTCCACATTTTCTATAGAACCTTTCTGCTTTATTTTTCACCACAGCACTTATCCCTACTAATATCTTATTAATCATAATTATTTTGATTATTGTTTGTCAATCCCCTCAACCACATCACTCACTAAAAATAGAAGCTCCAAGAAGGCAAGGGTTTGGTTTATGCTTATATTGCTAGAACAGAGAATATTGCTCAGCACATAGAAGGCACTCAGTGAAAATGCATTTGTTGAATACATGGAGAAACAAATGAATGACTACAACTTTCCCTTTACTAGTATTTCTGGTATACCTCTCATAATCAATACATAATTGGAATATTCTTAATTCATCCTGACTTCATCTTTTAACTGTCATGTTTAGTTCATTTATAGTTATGGTGATTGATGTTATATTTGCAATTATTTCTACTTAGTGCTTTTGGAAATGCTGCTATTTCTATGCATCTTTTACTTTTCTCCTCTTTTGTTTACTGTTGGATTGCTGAATTTTTCTTATTTCAAGTTTTCCCTGTACTGATTTGTATCTCAGCCTTAGAAGCAAAGCCACTCTATTCATAGCTTAATTTGCTAGTCTAATCAACAGATCTTTTTTGTAGCTTAAGAAAGCAGCATTGAGCTCTTCTATTTATCACATTCTCCCTTTTCAATCTGTAAAGTTCAGAGGTACAATGACAAATTTTTTAAGTGTAACTTTTAAAACTAAACAATAGTTTAAACTCAAGCACATCTCAGCACAAAGGAGATCTTGGAAAGTGAAGCTCCCTAATTACATAGTTAGAGAACATGCTTACCTTAGGATAATTTGATTGTACAGCAGAATTACTTCAGAACTTTTAAACAGATTCTGATGCCTGTGGCCCATTCCAACCTGATTAAATCATGAGCTTTGGGGGGGAGGAGAGCAAATGCCTTAGGTAATTCTAATGTATAGTCAGAGCTGATCTAGATAATTTAAATGCCTGAACCCACACCACCCAAATATATTTCCATACTATTCTTAATCTCTAACTTTCTGTTTACACTAGATAAAATTTCATAACATTCTTATTTTCCACAAAGTATTTCTTCTCACTATCTGAAATCTCAGCTCATTAAAAATTATTTTGGGTTAACAAATGTTTTATAATACAGATATCATCTATAAAGGTATTAGCAGTGGCGTGTTGGTATTTAAACACTGATTTTCTATGGGAGAAAAGTCCCATTTGTAACATTGGCCAATTTTCCTGGTGTAAATACTTTCAACATGATCAATTTCAAGCTACCAACTAGCTGTCACTAAAAATGGAAATGGGAAGAGATGTGCACAATTAACTCTCATGAGCCTGTGAGTCTGCTCCAAGACACCATTGAATATAAGGCTTTCAATCACATTATAGAACTATGGATCCATCCCTCATTTCACAAATGAAGGATTCAAGATGCAAACGATTTAGGTGACTTGTTCTAAATCAAATAATTATCCAGTAAAACAATATTTGTAATTAACACTGAAGGAGAATGTGAGATGAAACTCTAAAATATGTCCGTAAATGCACAGACACACGTCACACATTAATTAATAAGAGTTCCAATTAACCTAACACCATTTATTGACTGATTTATTTTGCTAAGATGTAATGTTTCTTCATTACTTATAGGGGTGATAAAGGATGTTCCTGGTTTATCTATTATGCTCCATTTTTTTTCTTTTTACTCTTTTGTAAACTAAATTTGTTTTCATATTTGCTAGGATATTCTGCTTTAATACTCCTCTTTTAAAAATATAGCTCGGCTATTTCTTATATAATTTTCCATACTTTAAAAAATATTTTAAAAGTTTCCCCACAGAAATTATTGGTAATTTTGACTGTGATTAACCAATTAAATATGAAATTAAAGAAAAATTAATATTAGTTTAAGCATTAATAATTTCCATGGTAGAATTTTAATATATTTATTATTGTTGTTGTTGTTATAAATGAGCTTTCTTCCTTCATGTACAAGGAAACTGTTGATTTTTATAAACAAATTTATTTCATTAATTCTGTTTCTTATCCGTATACACACTCACATACATACATATATTTGATCCTTATTATTCTCAAATTAAATATTTGTGAATTTGATTGCTCATTAAAATGCATTTGTAACCCCAATATCAATACTCCTATCCCTTCCATGGTCATTCAAGATCATTTGTGAAGATGATCAGAGCAGTGAAAAATTTGAGTCCCCCTTGTCCACGCACGTCTCAGCTTAAGTCAAACAAGACAATGCTCTGCCTTCTTGATTCAGCTTTTATACCTTAAGGAGCTTTTTTCTTTCTCCATTTAGTGCCAAGTTTTTACATTTTTGTGCTTTTGGTGCTGATTTTTTTTTTCTCGTTTAAAATGGCTCCCAAACATAAGGCTGAAGTACTACCTAGTGTCCCTAAGCATAAGAAAACTTAATGTGTCTTACGGAGGAGAAAATATGTGTGCTAAGTAAGATTAGTTTAGGCATGAGTTATAGTGCCATTGGCTTGGAGTTCAATGTCAATGAATCAACAATACAATATATCCAGGAAAGAAAGAAGATATTCATTGATTTGTATGTGAAACTGCTCCAAAAAACACTAAAATAATACCTATAGTGCTTGTCAAAGCTATGAAAAAAATAGAAAATGGTTAAATTTGTGAATTCGTGAGACAACAACCAATTTTAAAAAGTGTTGTAGATGTAACTGTTGTGAGGTTGAAAGCCAAAGAAATTTATAGTTATCTACCCAAAGTCAGAAAAATGACAGCTGTTTTATTATAAAGAAATACTGCACATAATTATTTGTAAGAAATATATGTTAATGTGTCTTTCAATAGAAACACACATAAAACAAAGTTATGTATCGATCAGGTGATACAAAGGTTGTGACCAGAAGCTTATAGAACCTAACCCTGTACTTTACCCAGGAAATAGCTCAGTGTTCATTAATTCAGTGTTTGTGGTGACTTTATGGAACATAACTATCATGAATAACAAGAATCAGCTCTATATGATCATGTGTGTGTGGTGTGTGGTGTGTGTGTGTGTGTGTGTGTGTGTGAGAGAGAGAGAGAAAGAGAGAGAAACAGAGCAAGTATGCTAAAGAAAAGAAACATTACCTAAAGTTCCACAACCATTATACAAACAGGAACAATTTTTGTGTATTTATTTCAACATATAGATGTTACAGAGTTTAGTACCTGATTTTATTTTTTTATAATTTTTTATTTTTTTTTTATTATTCCGAGGTATTGTGAGGTTACAAACATTCTAGTTATACTTTAAGTTTTTGTCTCACCCAAATGCGGGTTAAAGGCATGCCCTTCCCTCCCTTTAGTGCTCCCCGTGTCCTTTAGCTATAGATTTGCCCTCCCCCATCCCCCTAATCCCTAGAGAGCATTTCTGCCATGTGATCACCCTAGTGTTGATCAGTTAGTACCAATTTGATGGTGAGTACAAATGGATCCTGTTCTTCTGCTCTTGTGGGCCTCACTTTGGATAATGGGCCTAAGTTTAGTCCAGGAAAGTATAAGAGGTACTAGATCGTCGTCATTTCTTATGATTGAATAATATTCCATTGTAAACATATACCAAATTTTAGTAATCCACTCATGGATTGACGGGCACTTGGGTTGTTTCCACATTCTTGCAATAGTGAATTGTGCTGTCATAAACATTCGAGTGCAGATGTCTTTATAGTAGAATGTTTTGTGCTCTTTTGGGTAGAAAATTTACAGTTTTAAAGGGTATAATTCAGTGGCTTTTAGTACATTTACAATGTTGTGCAACAATTACCACTGCAGTTCTGAAACATTTTTCATCATCCCAAAAGGAAACCCCATTAAGCAACTCCCTCCTCCCATCTCTGGGTAACCTAACCTTTCTGTTTCTGTGGCTCTATTTTGGATATCCTTTTCTCTTTCTTTTTTTTTTTTTTTTTTTGAGACAGAGTCTCACTCTGTTGCCCGGTCTAGAGTGCTGTGGCATCATTCTAGCTCACAGCAACCTCAAACTCCTGGGCCCTTGCTGTCTTTCTGCCTCAGCCTCCTGCGTAGCTGGGACTACAGGCATGTGCCACCATACTCGGCTAATTTTTTCTATATATCTTTAGTTGTCCAGCTAATTTCTTTCTATTTTTAGTGGAGATGGGGGTCTCGCTCTTGCTCAAGCTGGTCTGGAACTCCTGAGCTCAAACAATCTGCCCACCTGGGCCTCCCAGAGTGCTAGTATTACAGGTGTGAGCCACCGCACCCGGCCTCCTTTTTTTTTTTCAAGAGTCAGGTTCTTGTTATGTTGCCCAGGCTGGCCTCAAACTCCTGGAGTCAAGGGATCCTTCCACTTCGGCCTCCAGAGTAACTGGGACTACAGGTGTGAGTCCCTGCCCCTGGGAATTCTGGATATCTTATATAAATGGAATCATACAATATGTGGTCCTTTATGTCTGGCTTCTGTCAATATGTTTTCTCCATTACTGGCACATTTTGTGCTTGATTTTTTTTCTTGTGCATTGATTTTTTTGGGGGGAGGGGAACAGACTCTTACTCTGTCACCTGAGCTAAAGTGCAGTGGTGTCATCATATCATCATAGCTCACTGTAACCTCAAACTCCTGGGCTCAAGCGATCCTCCTGCCTCAGCCTCCTGTGTAACTGGGACTACAGGCACTTGCCACCACACCCAGCTAATTTTTCTATTTTTAGTAGAGACGGGGTCGCTCTTGCTCAGGCTGGTCTAGTGGCCTCAAACGATCCCCGCCCTCAAGATGCTAAGATTACAGGCATGAGCCACCATGCCCAGCTCTTACCTATTTTTAAAGGAAATCTTATTTCACAACCATTATAATTAGGTTATTTACTTAATCCCTATTAAATACAGGATTAAAATACAAAAGAATATTCTCGAGTCATTTTTAAGCGTAGTGCCTAATGACATGTTTTGTGTTTTTCTGATTTAATAAATAAGACCACATTTTTACAGGAAATGGTTGTTTCGTGATCCCTAATCTACTCCTGAAAGCAAGTCAGGCTGAGGAAGGACACCCGCATTCTCTGTAGTGGTAGGGAGATGGTCCCAATCTTGCAGAACTTACACCGTTGTCCTGAATACCAAACGGTCTGTCTACGTGCCGGTGGAAGGCTGCAGATCGCAGGGATCAGTGGCCCCATCCTCGTTCTGCATCCGTAAGTATCTTTCACTAGTACAACACGCTCCCTTTCCGCAACAATCACGTGATACTTCGTGCACACGTGTGGGTGGGGCTGTGAGCTCCCCATAGACCTATGACGGGCACCTGCGGCAGAAGAAGAGTGAAGCCGGCCAAGAGGCGACAGCAGCGGTTCAGTTCCAGGCAATCGCCGCCAGGCAGAATGAAGGTCCAGGCGGCCAAGTCTCCCTGATTTTTCAGGGGAGTACACGTCTGAATTTTTAATGGGATATCTCCAAATTCCGAAACTTTGACAACTAATGCAAATTTTTTTTAAAAGTGGGTCAAACAGACCCCTCATTCTTCGGAGGAGAAAAAGGAGGCCTGTAACGGAGACGCGACTCTCCAAAAAGACAAACAGGTGGGGGCGGCAGAGCCCAAGATTTTTAGAAAGCTTTTGTCCAGGACGTAAAATAACTTACCCGGGGACTCTCAGTCTCTCCACGCTCCCGCGCCCGGGGCCCGAAATACCAAGCACAGAGTCCCCTCTCCGCCCCCAGCTTCCTCCCGCCCGCCGCGCCACCCCTGCACTCCGCGGGCGCGCGGGTGCCTCCGCTGCTGGCCCCGCCCCTCGCCCCGCCCCTCGCCCCGCCCCGTCCGCTGCTGGCCCCGCCCCGTCCGCTGCGGGCCCGCAGCCGCTCTGCGCTCCCGGAGGGCGGCACGCGGGCCCTGCCCCGCCCCCACCGCGCACTGCCGACGGGGCGCTCAGGTACGGCGAGCGCCGGGGTCCCAGCGCGAGGCGCGTGCCCGGACGGGCCTTTATTGCGTCACCGCGACGGCAGAGCGCGCGGCTCGATCGAGAGCGCGCCGCCGGCGCCCTCGGGCTTGCGCATCTTCCTCTGCCAGGCGCGCGCCGCGGCCGCCGGGCCGACCTCGGGGCGGAGCTGCTTCTCCAGCAGGTGCATGCGCGCCGTGGTCTCGGTCAGCATGTCCATGAGCAGTTCCTGCTGCAGCTTCAGGTAGTTGTTCTCCTCCAGCAGCACCTGGCTCTTGACGCGGTGCACCTGCGCCTTCCAGCCCGCCGCGGTCGGCGAGGGCAGCCGTGGCCGCGCCAGCTCGCCCTCCGGGACCCAGCGGCCGCCGCGGAACTCGAAGGCCGCGTCGGTGAGGCGCGTGCGCGGCGCGCCGTAGCTGAGGCCGAGCTCGGCCTGGCGCGTGCGGTGGTCCAGCATGTAGAAGGTGGACGTGGAGGAGATGCGGCGCAGCGGCGGCCGCCGCGGGGAGAAGCGCCGCCGCGAGCAGCGGTCATCCCAGAGCCGCCGCAGTTGCTCCCACAGGCCGCCGGCCTGGCTCCCAGCCAGGCACTCGAAGGCCGCCAGGGCGAGGGCCGGGTGGGCCTCGCGGGGCGCGCAGGTGCCGGGAGGGGAGCCGTGGGGACGCTGGCGATCCGGGCTGCACCCTCGTCTGGAGCCCCGGCGTCCCGAATGATGAAGGCGAGCCAGGGGCGCTGCTGGGAGCAAGAGTGCGGGTGACCAGCCTGCGCCGCACGGGCCGCCCCCTCGCACCACGAGGCCCTGCGGCCTGCGCTCGGGGCTGACCAGCTGCTGGCTGCTGAGGACCCCGTCCCTCCACACTCGCCCCAGCAGCAGTCTCACCGAAACCGCCTTCCCCAAAGGCCACTCGGTGTCAGGCCCCGGGATAGATATACCATCCCTGTTCTCTGAGCTGCACCTGGAAGGGTTATGAGTGGGGGAGCAGGACGGTGCCGGTGGATTGGGGACGGGAAATGGAGAGCTCTAGGAGACTGAAGAGCCGGCAAGGCTGTCAGGTACCAGATATGAGGAAGAGCTTGGGTGGGTTGATGCTGGGAACAGCAGGAGAGGAAGGTGGACCAGGGCACTACGTGAGGGCGGTGTGCAGGCGGGCTCAGAAGTTGAGACTTCATTCTGCAGGTGAGGGAACTGCCGAAGGATCTCAAAGCCAGACTCTGAGAATCTGGTGGGATGTCTAGCGTAGCCATCACCTTTCCTGCCCTCATCGTTGTCATTTGACAACCTTGCACTGGCACCTGCTGTGTACCAGGGCCCCAGTCTGGTCCCAGCACAGTCTGTGCCTGCCCTCAGGATGCTCCTGGTCCAGCTGGGAAAACAGATGTGTGTGGGTTACAGTCCAGTGTATTCAGTGCCATCCTGGGGCGTGTGCCATGTGCTTAAGGCTCCAGGTAGCAGGGATTGTGCACATGACTTTGGTTCGAAGCAGACTACACCCTCCAGGAATCCGAAGTCCAGATAACAGACAAATCCATTCTACCCGCCTCTTCCCTTCTAGTATGTGCTGATTCCATTGTGTGACAAAGGCAGCTACTTGTTGTTTTTAATTCCTCTTCTGCCCGCGGAGGGTGAAAAGAGAAAGAACTGGGCAGGATTCCCTCGGTCATGCCTTTGCTAGTTCAACACACACTTTTTCCTCACATACAGCTGGGCGGAGGCTGAATCTGGTTCAGAGAGACCTTCTCCAGAAGCCCACATCCAGGCCCACCCCTAAGGGTGCATCTTCCCAGAGGCCCCTTCCCCAACACTCCGCGCTGCATGCTATGCCTCACCTGGAAGATGTGGAGGTGCCGAGCTGCTGTCCAGGCCTGGCCCCATCGCTGCGCCCAGCTCCTGTTTACCTGCTGTGACTCACAATGCCTCCAGGCCAGGCCAGGCCAGCCCAGGACAGAAGGGGTGTCAGTTGCTGAGCTGCGAAACAGACCTTCGGCTCTCCCCTGCCTGCATTCAGTGCGATTATTGAGCACTTACTGTTTTGCAGGCACTGTTTTTTTTTTTGAGACAAAGCCTCACTGTGTTGCCTGGGCTAGAGTGCCGTGGCGTCATCTTAGCTCACAGCAACTTCAAATTGCTGGGTTTAAGCGATCCTCCTGCCTCAGCCTCCCGAGTAGCTGGGACTACAGGCATGTGCCACCATGCCTGGCTAGTTTTTTCTATATATTTTTAGTTGTCCAATTGATTTCTTTCTCTTTTTAGTAGAGATGGGGTCTCGCTCTTGCTCAGGCTGGTCTCAAACTCCTGAGCTCAAACAATCCGCCCGCCTCGGCCTCCCAGAGAGCTAGGATTACAGGCGTGAGCCACCGCGCCC